>CAUYQG010180386.1:0-21801 GCA_963574415.1 Tarsius wallacei | reverse complement strand
GACATGTGCCTAGTCTTACGGAGCCTGAGGTAGGATTTAAAATACAAGGAACGTGAGGTAAGAGTTTATAAAATATAGCAAACATTTCTTTTACAGCAATTATAGCACAAATCACAGCAAATATTCTTTCAGCAAAACAGTTTTTAAGTTTCTTATTTTCAAGCCTCTCAGGAATCTCATCAAATAACCAGGAAAAATTCATCACTAGAGAAGAGACTAAAAACCACCACCACACCCAGACTTTCCATCTAGTCTTCTGAGAGAGAACCTGGAAGATTTTATCTCCATAATAAGACAACCTTTGTTCATGGTGAAATTCTGCTTCTTACCATCCCCACCATCTCTCCCAGAGCTCAATAAGTCTCCGTTGTCCCAAGACATTATTCTCTAAACTCATGTATTTCATTCCAAAATTATTTGCTGTTCCTCTAAAAGTGGCCTACAACTCCCGCACCCTCTACCTCCCGCCCCACCTTCTCCTCTATGAAGAGGGTATTTAAACCTCAACTACCTGGCCCCTCTTTGAGTCTTATATTTGCAGGCCCCCTAGGTATGTGTGCATGTTAATGCATTCTTATGGCTTGTCTCTCTATTACTCCGTCTATGGTTAGTCATTTCAGTGACCACTCCGTGGGCAGAGAATCGGCTTTCCCTCTTTCCCTACACAAGCAAGAAGGTCTAAGAGAAAATCTGTTGGATTATCTTGCCAACCAGGTTGCATTATCATCAATAACTAGAAAAAAAAGTGGATTAAATAAAATAATAACAATCACTACCACAAAAATAGTAAGAGTAATCACTATTTATTCATTTTTTACCGTGTATCAGGTACCATGCTAAGCATTTTCTATACATTTTCTTATTTTATCTTACCAATAGCTCCACTGTGTTGGCAATCTGTTTGTTCCCATTTTATAGATATGAAACTGGAAAATCACAAATGTTAAGATGAAAATCAGTAAGTGGTTGAACTGGAGAGCAAGCTTAGCTTGGTTTTATCCAGCCAAATGAAAAAATAAATGAAACAAACTAAGGAGAAAGCAACTTATCCTCATAGAAAATCTCAACTGACACCTTTTTCTCTACCAAGCAATATATGACTCATCAGCAATATAAAAATGAAGAAACCACAGTCTCTGCCTTCAAGTTGCCTACAGTCTAGTGAGGTAAGCAAAGTCATAAACAAATAATTATGTGTATGTTTTAATTTTTGTGCATGATGGGTAATGTATCAAGCTAGGTTATTTTGATACAAGCAAAATAAATAGACTTTGGGTAACTGAAGCAGAAAATTATATGACCTGAAAAAGAAAGAATGGTTATATTGGTCAGAGTAAATAACAGTAGATACTGCAAGAACAATCTGCATAAACCACATTGGCTGAACTCCACAGAAGCTTGATTACTGTTTATGTCATAATCTGATAAAGTGGGGTATCTGTCAAACACTGACCCAGGGACTTAGGCTGCCTCTGCCTTATCGTTTTGCCTCAAAGTGTTTTTGAAGGAAAACAATGGTAGAGAAGGCACATTGCCTCTTAATTGCTTGGCCTAGAAGCTATTCATGTTACATCTTCTCATAGTCCATTGGCCAGAACTAGTCACAGGCCCAAAATAACTGCAAAGGAGAATGGGAAATATAGGGAAACACAGGGAAACTCGGTTCACAATGCTATTCTCTCATTTGTAAAATTCTCTAGTTGTCAAACTCATGGTAAAGCAAGAGCCATGGGTATGAGTCAAGAAGGTAACCAGGACACTCTGGGGGACTTAGCTATCTCATTAGGAAACCGCTTCTGGGGCGAATGAACGCCAACAGGTTTTCTCTCTTTACATCTCTCCGCTCAAGATATTTCACTTGTTGCCTAGATGAAGCTAGAGCACCTTGGCTTACCATCAAGACCACATGTGAGGAGAAAGAGTTAATCTCAAAAGAAAAACAGAGAGGAATAGGAATCATGAGGTAAATAAGAATCATTAGGTGAAGAGAGAAAATACTTAAAGCAGGAGAAAAAAAGTCATGGCTGATACGAAAGCTTCGAACAGTTTTTGATGACTCCAGGGTATTTAGGCTGAGGGACCCAAAGGATGAGTCTGGAGATGCCAGGCAGTGGCAGATCATAGACAGCAAGGTTTGATCATTTAATTCCACCAGTTTATAAGCTAGTGGTACAAACTGAGGTACAGCCCACCCAGGTAAGACTGCCCCCTACATCCGTGGAGTCATTTTGTTGTTTTCCAAATCTGGTGTTTGGAGACAAGCCATGAGAGTGACACTTCTCAATTCTCTTTGCCAATACAGTCGTCCATTCACACACTCACATATGCCCCCACATACACACTCACCCATAGACACACCCATCCACACACACACAACACACACATAGACACTCACATATATACGCTTTCACATGTGACCACACACATACATTCACAACGTTCACATACACACTCATGTTTACACACACACACACACACACACACACACACATACACAAACACATGCTTGCATGGAAAGGTGAAAGCAAAATAGATACAAAAATCTCCAAGTTGTCATCAAATTCAAAATTTGACATTGTTAATGACGGAGAGTCCTTAGGAAGATTTAAATGGAGATGCAAATGATTAAATGAACTCAAAATAAAATGACCCTGGATTTAATGACATACCGGGGGTGGAGGAAAGCCTAGGACTAGAAACTAGATACATGGATTCTTCTTCTACTACGACTTAGTAATGCCTTATGATGAATTGCTGACATTTTCCCAGACACGGTTTCCTCATTGTTATCACTGTGAAGATCACATTGTCTTTTCCTCATTGTCTTTTTCTCATTCAAATGAGATTATGTAAAAGTGATTTTAAAATAACGTGCATTCTATAGCCATTCACATTTGAAATGGAAGCCCTTCTTCGTTTGTGCTGAAGCCTGAAATAAATTTGAGCACGGGCCCTACTAGATGCGACTCTGAGAGACAGGACTTGGGAGAAAAGGGGAAGCCAAGGAGTTGAGAAGACAGGGTTCTTGCCTCTGCTCCAGGCCATGCTGGAATACTACTTAGCACTGCCAATTATATAGGGTGCGAGTAATTGACTCTATGTACTCAGACTGATCAATAATCTTGCACTGAAACTAGAGAAAATCCATGTGTAAGTATTTAATGTTTTGAAATGAAATTTCAAAGTGCAAAGATGGCTCTCACTAATGGCAAAGGCTTAGTTAATTCAAAACCAGTTACAAAAAAAAAAAAATAGGAAAATATAAAAATTAGCCAGCCTAGTCCAAGCAAAATAATACAAAGTATGAATTAAATAATTATCATTAGGTAAAGAACCTATCTCTACACAGAGGGAACAACAAAAAAGAATAAAAACAAGATTTGCTTTACTTAAAAAAAAAATTTCACATTACACATAAGGAGAGAGTTTAAACAATTGCTAATCCAAACAATTCCTAAAAAGAAAGAAAATGTAAAGCGAAAAATACTGTGGTCTAGAGGAAAGGAGGGTATTAGTTTGTCTCACTGGTAGAAAGCATGCTTTGGGATAAGTCATTTGATTATTTTGGTCTCAAAGTCCTAAGAAATTAAATACAAGTGAAAAACAAATAACTTCTCTCTTCTCAGAACCCATTCGGCATATCTAGTTTTTATTAAATGCACTATGTCTTCTTTGTCAGAACCAGACCTCAAAGCCATCTTCACTTCCTGTCTCTTCCTCACACAGACCACCAGTGGAGACCCGCCTCTCTCTTGTTTACTCTTCCACATTCCTGCATTCTCACCCTCACCCTGAGCCTTTGTAACCTCTTCTCTGGGCTGTGGTTAATGTCTCCTGGCTGATCTCCCTGCCTGTGTGGCTCCACAATTTGGGGCCCTGGCTCAATGCTCGCTGGCACCTGAATCTTCTATCAAGCAATGCCAGTGTTCACTCACAGGAGAGGAGATTTCGCTGACCTTATTACATAAAACTCTGAGTTTTTTTGGTGCCAACTTTAGGTCTATTTGAAAGCTTGTTTCAAAATATCTTCCTAAAAGTATGTATCAATTCAACTTACTTTCTTGATGTTCTCCATGATCCAGCCAAATTGATCTATTCCTTTATTCTAAATACTCCTGTTAGACATTTGCTTCTGGAGAGATGGAATAACAGAGATCAGATTTACCCTCCTGCAAAAAACAACTAATACACTGGATAAAGTATGTGAAATAATGGTTTTAGAGGCAATGGACGTTAGACCACCAAAAGCAGTAATCCCTGGGAAACAAATGAAGTGGGTCAACACATGTATCAGTTTTCTGCCTGGAGAGAATTTCAAGAGCAGGACACTAGGGTAAGTGTAAAAATACCCTTGATAGCATCACCAGCAGATTAGACATTGCAAAAGAAAAGACTTGTAAACTTGAAGACATGGCAATAGAAACTATTCAAAATGAAACACAGAAAGTAAAAAAAAAAAAACGGCTAGTGAAAACAAAAAGGGTTAGAGCATCAATTAACTGTAGAACAATTTCAAGCAGCCTAATATATTTGGAGTCCCCTTTCCCCCCAAAAAGAGAGAGAAGGGAACAGAAAATAATATTTGGTGAAATAATGGCTGAAACCATTCCAAATTTAATAAGCTATAAGCCCATAGATCTTAGACTCTCAGTGAACGCTAAGCAAAAGAAAAAAGAACACTATACTGAAGCATATCATAAGCAATTTGCTGAAAACCAGCGATAAAGAGAAAAATCCTAAAAGCAGCCAGAAAAAATTATACATTGTATATAAGTAACAAATATAAGAATGCTCTAAATGAGTCTCCCTTGCTGCCCTTCGGGTCCTAAAAGACGAAGAACAAAAATTACCATCTCTTTGAGGAGTTTGAATGAAGTCCAAACTAGTTTTCAAAGCATGGTTCATGACTTAAAGGGATATGACGATGCTTCCAAGAGCGTGGTCTTATTTTTTAATGTCTTTCTTGCCAATCTGGTCATTTTCTTTTCTCACGGTGATATTTCACTCAATAGATCTCTTATGAGTGCCTGCTCTGCGCATGAGTTTCACTTGTCTTGGGCCCACTGTAATTTGCAGCTTAACCTAAAACAAGACCAAGGCAAGAGGACAACAAATTTGGCACCAGGTCTCAGCTTGACACTTGGTTCTGTCGGTCACTTACCATTCATTCCCTGCCCCTATGGTCAATGAGAAAAGTGGAGCTGGACGATATCTGAGGCCCTTCTGGCTATAAATATTTTAAATGTACTGACATTCCTATTCCTTTGCTTTCCATTCATCAGAAGTTTGAGTATAAACTTAATGTAATGAAAGAACAGTGGCAATAACTTTTAAAAGTTGGACCAAAAGTTACTGAGAACTAGAAGGATTTTGAGCAGCGGAATGAAGTCTCTCTTCTCAAGGAGCTCAGAGTTTAAAGAAAGTGGTTTTTGTCAATGTACAGAAGAAAATAAATGAAGCTGCTGAAACCTTGGGAAAATGTGGAAAGACTGAAACAGAAGGTAATTTGGGATTTAATCAAAAGAGACATGTTGCTCGTTCTTGGAAAAAAAATAGGCTTGCATTTAGAAAGTATACTCAAACTGCGGTGACTCTAATACAAAATACAAGACTATCCAAACGTGAGTCTCTGGGTTAAAGCAGTATATTCAAGAAAGCAAAAGCTCCCAATATGATGCTTGTCAGTCCAGATGATGTGACCATTCAGAGATACAGTAAAAGTCTACGAGAGTTTCACATCCTTCAATACTGCTGCTGGGTGACATAAAAAATCCCAAATTCTGCCTGGAGTTCAACCTCCAAAGGCGGGGATAACGCCCTTTAATGCCATCATAGCATGGTTCCTGAAAATCCAGAGTCTAAGAAATGGGGTGCTGCTATTCATTTGCTTGTGCCTTCTATTCACAGTCCAGTGCCTGATTCTTCTATCAGGTACAGTGGGCCACAGCAGTCATTAATGAAGTATCCACTGCAAATAAAGTGTCTATCAAGAATATCATACAGCATTGCAATTTACAGAGATGAAGTGGTGGCCGGGATTAGTGCAGGCCCGCTGTCTCCCATCTGAAACCTTTAAACCAGATCTGTATTAGAAGTCAGAACTTTTCGGGGCAACCCTTTAGGGCCCCCTCCCACTGTGGGAGCTTCTCTGCCCTCTCAATAAATCCTGCTTTCTCACTTATTAAAAAATTAAATAAATAAATACAAAGAATTCAGAACTTTTCAATTTTAAGAGAAGGTAATGCTATGTTTAGATGATATATAATATGTCACACCCTTTGTTTGAAGCAGCACCCAATAAGCAAATACATCAATGTTTCTTCAGGATTTAATCGAATATTAATACGAATATTAATACGAATATTCACTCACACTAAATGAGCTAGAATCAATAAGTAACCTCACATCTGTTCTGATCATATTTGTTCCTGAGTAAGTTCAGACCAACTCTTGTCTTAACCACCAACTCAGTTAAGAGATTTTAGAACAGAGGATACAAGAATGAAGACTTCAATTAGAAAGTACAGTAGGAGGAACTGATTAACTCTGCTTGGGAATATTAAAGATTTTGGCTTCTGGAAACTTCCCTTGTTTGTACCCTTATCTGTTCATCTGCATTGTAAATCCAAGATGCCATAATTCTCGACTTCTGTTCTTCTTGTGCCTTTCTTAGCATATGAAATGGTTTGGAACACAGTGGATGCTTAATACTCTCTTAATTAAAAAAAAAAAAAAAAAAAAAAATTCTGGGCATATACATGCTATAGTCCCAGAAACAAATGTTGGTGAGAAGTTACGTGAAAAAGCAGGAAGCAATTTCATATTTTATAGTGCATTTAAGAGAACTTAAAACTGCAGACAAATATTCTGGCAGGAATATACAAAAATGCAACTGTTATTGCATTTGAATGTTGAAACTATAAAAATGTTTCCTGCTTTCTACTTTTTCGAATCTTCCCCTTCAATTTCTTTAATGAAAGTACATTTTTAAATAAACTTGTAAAATTTTGGAGTTCTCCTGAACTCTCAAATGACTTTACTTTTATATATCCCCACCACAATTTTCTTAGGATTTATTTGGTACTAATAACTTGTCTTCAGATAAAATGATTAACAGTTTCTAAAACCCTAGGCAAAACTCCTAGCTTCAACATTGGCAAGGTTTCTCATGTGGTACTTCCAACAATGGGAGGCATATTTTCCGTGCGTTGTGCAGGAAAATGATTAATGCTGCTTCTGGTAAGACTGAAATGCGTGTCAACATCCAGATCCCATCCTAAACCTTTCTTAAAGAGAAAGAGAAAAGAAACACCTGAGGCTTTCTTGTTGGGCTTGCTACTAGCCTTGAATTTGGTGTAGAGCAAATTTATATCCTAACGTGGTCCAAAGATTTATTCCAGCCACATATTTTTAAGCTCTTATCTTATCACATGAAGGCTTATTTGATTGTGTTTGTATTTTTTTACTGTGGTAAATGCACATAACATAAAATCCTAACCATTGTTAAGTGCACACTTCAGCGATATTGAAGATATGCACATTGTTGTGCAACAATCATTATCATTCATCTCCAAAGCTATTTACATATGTAAAACTGAAATGCTATACTCATTAAACAGTAACTCCCCATAGTTGCATTTTTATTGTGGCAAAATACACACAAGGTGAAATTTACCATCTTAACCATCTTTAACTGTACAGCTCAGTGGTAGTAAGTATACTCATATAGGGCAACCACCACCACCATTTACCTCCAGAATTCTTTTCATCTTGCAAATTGAAACTGTACCCATAAACAATAACCCCCCCTTTCTGCCTCTCTGTAGTCCCTGACAATCACCATTACAATTTTATTCTCTACGTACTCTAGCTATCACATAAGTGCATTGTCTCTGTTGTGATTGGTTTATTTCATTAGCATAATGTCTTCAGGGTTTATCCAGCTTATAGCATATATCAGAATATACATCTTTTTAAAGATGAAATAGCATTTCACTGTATGCATACACCACATTTTCTTAACTATTCATACATCAATAGACAATCGGGTCGTTTCCAGCTCTGGACTGTGTGAATAAGGCTGCTAGGGACACAGGGGTATAAAAATATCTCTGAGACCCTACTTTCAATACTTTGGGGAGTATGCCTAGAGGTAGAATTACTGGACTATAGGGAATTTCTGCTTTATATATATTTTTAGGAACCACTATACTATTTTCCACAGTGGCTGCACCATTTTGCATTCCCCCTAACAGGGGACAGCCTTCCAATTTCTTCACCTCCTTAGCAGCATTTGTTATTTTCTTTTTTTGTAGTAGTCATTCTAATGAAGTGCTAGTTCACTGTGCTTTTGATATGCATTTTTCTTAATGACTAGTGATGTTGAGAATCTTTTCACGTGCTTAAGGAACATTTGTGCGTCTTCATTGGAGAAACATCTACTCAAGCCCTTTGCCCAGTTTGAATTGAGTTATTTACTTTATTTTTGGTTGCTGAATTACAGAAGTTATACAAGTTCTCTAAATATTTTGGATATTAGTATCTTAGCATACGTGACTTGCAAATAGTTTCTTTCATTCTGTGTATTCCTTTTCTACTCTGCTGATAATGTCTTTTGATGCACAAAGTGTTTAATTTTCGTAAAATCTTTTTTGTGGTCTATATTTTTCTTTTGTTGCCTGCACCTTTGGTGTCACGCCCAAGAAATCATTACCAAATCCAGTGTTGGAAATCTTTTGCCCTGTGTTTTCTTTTAAGAGCTTTATAGTTTTAGGTTTAAGTGTTTTTTTAAAAATCCATTTTGAGTTAATTTTTGTATTTACCATTAATTTGAGTGCATTTTTTTCAGTTTTTCCAGTAGTAGTTGTTGAAAAAACCATTCTTTCCCCATTGAATGAGCTTGGCTTCCTTGTTTAAAATCATTTGGCCATATATGCAAGGATTTATTTCTGGGCTCTCAATTATACTTTGTTGTACTACATCTCTGTCTTAATGCCAGCACCATACTTTTTAAAAATTTCTGTAGCTTTATAGTTAGTTTTGAAATTATGAGGTATGAGATCTCTCTTTCTCTTTCTCTCTCTCTCTCTGTATACATATCTGGAATTTTGAAAGGCATTACATTGATTCCGTAGATCACTTTGGGTAGCACTGCTATCTTAGTAATATTAAGTGTTGCAGTTCATAAATAGGGGATGTCACTCCATATATTTAGATTTTCTTCCATTTCTTTCTGCAGTGCTTTGCAGTTTTCATTGTACAAGTCTTTCACGTCCTTGATTCGATTAATTTTTCGTTGTTTTTTTTTAAGTTCTTTATGGTGCTATTATAAATGAAATTATTTTCTTAATTTCCTTTTGAGATTGTTCATCTCTAGTGTGTACAAATACAGCTGATTTTTTTGTTTATTGACTTTATATCCTGCTACCATGCAGAATTTGTTTATTCATTCTATCAGAGGTTTTTTTTGTGTGAGTGGAATACTTTGGATTTTCTACATGTCAGATGATGTCCTCTGTGAACAGAGAATTTTATATTTTCTTTCAAATTTAGATTTCTTTTATTTTCCTCATCTAATTTACCTGGCTAGGGCTTTCAGAACTATGTTTGATAAAAGTGGCAAAAGTAGACATCTGTGTCTTGTTCCTGATCTTAGAGGAAAATCTCTTTCACCTGTGAGTATGATGTTTGCTATGGGTTTTTATAAAAGACTTTTATTATATTGCGGTACATTACTTCCATTCTTAGTGTGTTGACTATTTTCATTATAGAAATATATTAAATTTTGTCAAATATTTATGTGCAGCAAGTAAGACAGCCGTGTGGATTTTTTTCCTCTTTATTCTACTAATGCAGTATATTACGTTGATTGAGTTTTGTGTGTTGAGTCGTTTTTGCCTTCAAAGAATAAATCTCACTTAATCACGGCTTTTAAGCCCTTGAATATGATGCTGAATTTAGTTTGCGTCTAATTTGTTGAAAAATTTTTCATCAATATTCATAAGATACATTGTTCTGTAGTTTTATTTGCTTGTAGTGTCCTTGTCTAGCTTTGGTATCAGGGCACACTAGCTTCATAGAATGAGTTAGGAATTGTTTTCTCTTCAATTTTTTGGGAAAAGTTTTAGAAGAATTGGTGTTAATTCTTTTTTAATAATTGGCAAAATTTAGTCAGGCATAGTGGCTCATGCTTGTAACTTCAGCACTTTGGGAGGCCAAGGCGGAAGGATCACTTGAGCCCAGGATTTTGAGACCAGCATGGGCAACATAGAAAGATCCCACCTCTAAGAAAAGAATTTAAAAGTTTCCAGGAGTGGTGATGCATGCCTGTATTCCTAGCTACTAAGGAGGCTGAGGTAGGAGGATTACTTAAGCCTCAGAGTTTGAGGCTGTGGTGAGAGGTAATAATGCCACTGCACTAGAGCTTGAGCAGTAGAGTGAAGCCCCAACTTAAAAAATATATATATAAATTTTGTTTAGGAGGTTTCTGGGATTTGTTTGTTTGTTTGTGGTTCAATCTCCTTATTAATTATAGGTCTTTTCAAATTTTCTATTTCTTCATAATTCAACCAAGTTAAGTTTTATGTTTCTGGGAACTTGTCCACTTAGTCTAGGTTATCCAAAGTGTCGGTGTACAATTGTTTATAGTATTCTCCTGTGTTTTTTGGGGTTCTTTTGTATTTCCATAGAATCAGTAGCAAAGTTTTCTAACATGTATTTCTTATTAGTAAACTGTGTCTTTCTTTTTTTTTTCTATTTTTTCATTTATTTGTGCTCTAATCTTTGATTTTTTTTTCTGCTAACTTCAGTTTAGTTTGTTCTTTCTTTTCTAATGCCTTAAGTTGTAAAGGTAGGTGCCATTTGAGATTTTTTTTCTTTTTTAGTGTATTTATAGATATATATTTCTTCCATAACACTTCTTTTGCTATGTCCCATAACTTTTGACATACCATATTTTTGTTTTTATTTAACTCTAACTATTTTATAATTTCCTTTGTAACTTTTTCTTGGATCCATTAATAGAGTGTGTTGCTTAATTTCCATAAATTTGAGATTTTTTCACTTTTCCTTTTGTTATTGATACCTAACTTCATCCTATTATGATCAACGAAGGTACTTTGCATAATATCTATCTTTTAAAATATATTGAGAACGTGTGGCCTGACATATTAGTCCTGGAGAATGTGCTATGTGCGCTTGAGAGTAATATGTATTCTGCCGATCTGTTGATCATGCCTCTATTTTCTTATTATCCTCTGTCTGACTGCTTTATTTAAAATTGAGTATTAAAGTCTCCACTTATTACTGTAGAATTATCTATTTCTTCCTTTAATTCCGTCAATTTTTGCACCATAGATTTTGATGGCCTGTTATTAGGTGTGTTGATGTCTAAAATTGTCATATCTTCTTGCCAACTTGAATATTTTAATAATATATAATATATCTTTCATTTCCTGTAATCTTTATTTAAAGTTGATTTTGTCTCATATCTGTATAGACATCCCTGTTCTCTTTTTGTTCCCATATATATATCGGAACAAATATCCAATATCTTTTTTTATCCTTTTACTTTTAACCTGTTTGTGTCTTCAGATCAAACATGAGACTCATAGATAGCATATAGTTGGATAATGTTCTTCTTATCATTCTGCTAATTTCAGTTTCCACACAGCTCATTTCTCATCCCATTTCAGCTGATGTTACAAAATTACTTCTCTACTCCTTGTGTGCCCAAAATGAAAACTAATAATTAAGTTTTTATGCATTATTCTCTTAAGTCATGTAAATAACAAAAAATAGAATTGTAAACCAATGTTACAATAATTCCGGCTTTTAGATGAACCATTTTTTAAACTTGCTTGTTCCATAAGTCATATATAAAACAAGATGTGAAGTTACAAATCAAAATTATCATGATATTAGATTTTATAATTGCATGTGTGTTTAACTTCACCAAGATTTTCATTTCTTCATGTGGGTTCAAGTTACTGTCCAGTGTCCTTTACTTTTAACCTAAAAGACTCCCTTTAGCATTTTTTTCAAAGCAGGTTAGTGATAGCAAACCCCCTCTGATTTTACTTATCTGGGATGGCCTTAATTTCTCTCTCACTTTTGAAGGACAATTTTGCCAAATATAAGATTCTTGGCTGTTTTTTGTTTTGTTTTGTTTAATCTCACTATCTGTCTTCTGGCCTCCAAAGTTTCTTATTTTAAAAAATCATGATGATCTTATTTAGATCCCTTGTATTTGACAAATCACTTCTCCTTTGTTGCTTCAAAACTTTCTCTTGCCTTTCAGTAATTTGATTATAATGTGTCTTAGTGTGAATATCCTTGTAGGGGAAATAGATTCGTGGTGCTTCCTATTTGTCATCTTGAAATTCACTTAGCTTCTTAGATCTTTATATTCATGTCTTTCATCACATTAGATAATGTTTTTTGGCACTTATTTTTCAAATACTTTCTTTATAACTTTCTCTTTTTCTTCTACTTCTGGAACTCTCACAATACATATGTTGATCTGCTTGTCCCACACGTCCTTTAGGCTCTGTTCACTTTTATTTCACTTTTTTTCTCTGTGTTTTTCAGACCCAGTAATATCAGTTGTCTTATCTTCCAGTTCTCCAATTCTGTCTTTTGCCTGCTAAAATTTGTTTCTGTGTCCCTCTAGTGAATTTTTTTTTATTTTGGTTATTGTAACTTTAATAACCAGAATTCATTTTTGTTCCTTTTTATGATTTGGATCTCTTGAATTCTGTTTCCATTTTGTGCCTACATTACTCTTTTCACTTTCTTCATCTATTTCTTTAGTTCTTAGAGTATCTTTAAGACAGTTGTTTTAAAATCTATGTCTAATAAGCAAACCATCTGGCCTTTTTCAGGAATGATTTATGTTGACTTCTTTCATATTGAATGAGCAATATGTTTTGGTTTTTTGTTTGTTTGCTTTGTGGTTTTGTTATTGTTGTCAAAAAACTGAACATTTAAAGTCTCTGATGTGTTAATTCTTGAAATTAAATTCTCCCCCTTCAGAATTTACTGTTTTGCTTTTATTTTTAATTACTGTAAACTTTCTTTGTCCTGAGAATCAGCCTAAAGTGTAAACTTAAGATTTTCTTAGGTCTTTTCTGAACCTGCACCTTTCCCTGGGTATGCAAAGTGCCTTTCTAAATTATTCTGTACATGCATTTGTTTTTGTGTCCTGGTCCTTCACTGTCTGGCTCCCAAAAAGGGCAAAAGAGGACCATCAGGGAGTAAAAAATCTTGCTCTTTAAATGTTCTAAAACTTATTTATCAGAATGGAATGGGGCTTGTAGGTTGTCAGCGATGGCGGAGGCGGTTACAACAGTGGCTATCTGCCTCTGTATCTGCATTTATGCAATCAGAAGCAGCAATGAGCAGAGTATAGATTACTGCAATTTAGATACAGAGATCCTGTTTCTCACCCTGGCTCCTACAAGTTTAGTGCAAGCTTCTCCTGGAACATGTGTAGCTGTCTGTGATGAGACTAAAGGGTGGGAATGAGTAGCCACTGCTGAACCAAGAACTAAAATGGAAAGAAATTAACCACAATTTACAGTCCAAGCCTTGCCTTGGATGTCATGCCCATTCTGATAGACTCCAGAGTACTTAAGTTATTACTTCAGACAGATTTTTGTCATTGCAATTTTTGGCTAGGTGGGGAAATAGGTTTTTGGTGCTTCCTACTTGCCATCTTCCCAGAATATACTTACATTTTATATTGGCAAAGTAGATTTATTTCCAATAACTTTATAGGTTCATCTAAACATGTAACGAGTCTTCAAATTCCTTTAATAAAGTAAATACATATGTCCAAGCTTCTTTTATATAAAGAGCAATAACTATCTGTGGTAAAAAAATTTTAAATACAAGTAAAGGTCTTTTCCCTAAGAGCTTAAAACATTTTTTGTTACAACAGTATTCACTTTGCACAAACTATAAATAATTGTCTCAGAGAACAAAGCATTATTTGGGCTAAAATAATATGGTAAAAATGAAATACATACATGTTAAAAGGACAGAAATCAGATCCTGGTTCAGGATGGCTGACTTGGACACCAGCCTGAAAGAATTAGATACCCACCTTCTCCAGAAAGAATCAGAATTATGAATAGATAATTATACCTCAAATAGAACATCTAAGAGAGAATGCTAGAGTTCAACAGAAAATTCACAGGAAATACCAGAGGCACAGAAATAGGAGGAAGGGAGCAGCCAGCTTAGCTGAGATTGACCAGAAGCACAGAGGGTCTCAGCATAGCAAGGAGATGGTAAGTGAGAGAAGTTCAGTGGTCCACATTCCCACCATAAACCACTGTAATCCGAACTACAGAATAGTTCCTCTATCCATACGAACCCTAACACTGGCATTGGCACTGATTTGGAGACCCTGTAAGGAAATTGTACCAGACAGGGAACCCACACTGCGTCATTCACCTCCCTGAGACTTCAGTGGTTGAATGTGGGTGTCATTGTGAGACCACAACCATCATGGGACTGGATTATGTACTGGGGACCACCATCTCCATTTCTCTGAACCCTGTGATCCCTCACTGACATCCCCCAGTATCCACCAGGACATCCACAGTAGCACAGTGCCGGCTGGACCCAAGGGTGCCGTGAGGTTCCCCAGTATTCTGACCCACAAAAAGCATTACCCATTGGAAAAAAGATACTGCAGTGTACCAAAAAGGCAGTCCTTAAGACAAAGGAAACCCAAGTGCATGTTTCCCAGAGCCTGAGAGCACCATGTCTGGGGCTATAAGAAGTGACCCCACCACAAACAGTGGCACATAGCCTTGCAAGTGGAAAATGCTATTTCCTCACACTGGCAGAAAGGTCTTTGTGCTCGAGCTCACATATAGAGAGCAGGATGTCTTCTCTGACTCCGCACACTGCTACAGGCATAACTGCTGCTTGCTGTCAGTGAAGGCTGACATAGGTAAGAGGACCACCGATCTGGGGCTGTGAGTGGTGAGTGGTCACTGCACCCACATGTCAGCATAGCCTTCTTTCCCGGGCTCACGTGCAAACAGAGGGGCCCCTATCTCTCTATCCAGCTTATTGTATTGTCATTTTGTGTGAAATGACCACTATTAAATAAGCTATTTTTGAATTATAAATTTTAATCTATATCTCCCTCAATTAGTTCTTCAATAACCTTATTTTCTGTTCACCTGCTTTTTTATGGATTAAGAGGGATGAATTAGAATGTTCTATTTTCTCAATGCTATTTTCTATCGATTATTTTTAGTTTCACCTAAAAATTTCACTTTAAATATTGATAAGGCCATGCCGTTGGTATATATATTATTAGGACTGTAATATCTTCAGTATGTGATGAGTCCCATTATACAGTGAAATGCTTTTGTTATCATGTTAAATCTACTTTTCCTAAAATTTTAAGATTGCAACCTACTCTTAACTCTTTCAAAACTGATTTAAATTAATTTTTAATTTTATTTTGAAATTTCAATTTTATATTTGTACCATCTTTCTATTTTTAACCTATTATAATGATACCTTCTTTGCAATATTGAATTGGGTTTGTGAAAGGACAAAAAGCCAAATGGAGTTGCTTCAGCCATTGTGGGCAGGCGACCTGGTATTGGCTTATATTTTGTCTTGTAATACCAATTAATAGTAGGCTATAGAGAATAATGTTTTATTTTGTAATCGGCTCTGCTAACTCTCTTGCTCTGAAGTAAGTTTAGTTAACTCTACTATTTAGAGTCACTGATAAGTAAAACCGTAACCTACCCCCAGTTATGGGCACCAGGATTTTTTAAGTAATATCCTTGGTCCAAGGATAAGTTTCGAGCTATCTTGCATGACAAGATCCGGCCACTGAGATAAAATAAACAAACAATAATGATGGCTTCAACCTTCTCATAATTTTCCCAAGAATGTTTTTCTGCCCGAGTCTTCCTGCTATCTTATCCATGAACAATGCACTCCCAGCTGAATGCCCTTTTGTTCCCATTTAGGAATGTTTGAAGATTAACATTTGTGGAGTGAAACTTCATTTTACAGACCTTAGGGGAATTTCTCTGTCCACGTAATCAATTTTCTAAAACACTGACTGCTGCCATCCTAAACAAACCATCACCATGGTAACAGCTCTTGTGTTAGCTCACCAGGAAATGTTTGCCTACATCTCTAAAGAAAGCTTTATAAGCCTTACGCCCAGGATATTTGCGGCCAAACGTTCCTTAAGTGTCTGGCCCCCTCTCCAATCTTATAGGGTGAGTCCACCCTTTATCCCTGATTTACCTTATCAATAAACTTTCTCTTTTTAACCTACTCTTTTTGCAATTCTTTGCATCTTTCTCTTGGCACCAGCCCATCAACCTAACAGTTTGCTTTGTGATGAATTTTGAAAATTTTTATCTTTTCTAAAAGCAGTACCTAAGGAGAGAAATAAAATTAAAAAGAAAAAAAAATATTTTGATAGAAAAATGTAGACTATTTAAACTTATTGTTGCGGCATATATGATTGGCCTTTGTCTGCCATCATGTCTTAGAGTATACCTTCTGTTTTCATAGGTTTAAAGTATATTTTAAAATCTGCTCTTGTGTTTTGGGAGAGGAATAAAATATACTATTTCTAATAAATAAGTAGGTTTATGCCTTTGTCATGCTGGCTATTTTTTATAAACATAATTTTATATAACATTTTTGTGGTAGAATATTAATTATTCCTCCTTGTATGTACCCTCCGGTGTGGCCCTATTCCACATTGACTCTGGGTCTGGCTGTGAGGTTCCTGTGATACCAGTTAATGTGAAGCAATCAGAGGCTTGAAAGCACTTCCACACTGGTGTATGTCCTCTTTTGTTGTGTAAGACTACCTGGTTAGGAAGCCTGAGCTACAATAAGAGAGGATGAGATCCTGTAAAATAGCTAATTGCAGACACATAGGAGACCAGATACGGACCAACAGATGAACTGCCCAGAAGATTCCATCTCAAACGGCTGACTTGCAGATATGTGGGTCGATAAAAGAGCCTTTGTTGTCTTAAACATTGAGGCAGATTGCTGTGCCGCAATAAATAAGTGCCATAATTCATATGCTTTTATTTCCCTAACCGGTACTTGTTAGTTCCTTAGTGTGAGGTTAAAAAAAAAATCAGTGTAGGTCTTCACCTCCCCTTCCGCCTCACCACTAATAGCTAATTATTTTCATTTTTACTTTTAAGTAAAAATGATAAATACACTTAAACCTCTTTTATTGATAATACACTTACACCTCTTTTATTGTTCTTGTGTTCCTGCGTTTTTATTTAGCTCTTCTTTTCTGCTTTTTTAAACAAAATAAAGTCCAAGAGAGCTCCTGCCACATGATCTCACAAGCTTTTTAAAATGAATTGTGTTGGTGGATACAATATAAGATGAAGATAGAATAGTTCCCTCTACTTCCACCATGTTCAGATCTGCTTGATCAGAAATGCTTTTATTTCATAGTTTCTCAGTTTGTTTTATAGTTTGATACATCAGCACTCTTATCATTTAAGAAAATGGAGTTTGAATTTTTAAAAATTGTAATTACAAATTGACAAATTGTAGCTGTATATATTTATGGGGTATAAAGTGGTTATGATTTATGAATGCAATGTGAAATAAATAAAGCAAATTAGCATATTCATCACCTCAAATACTTATTAGTTTTCATGGTAAGAACATTTGAAATTTACTCCTTTAGTGATTGTGAAATGCACAATGTTATTATTTAATAGAGTTTGAGTTTTTATTTATAATCTTCTAGACTGCTTTTGGATATGTTACTAATTATATTTTTGAAAATGTTAAATTGTTCTGGAAAATGAGAGTGAATAGCTTCCGAAGATATAGAGAAAAAATATTTTGACAATGTCAAGTCTAAAAAATAAATTAAATAATTCTAATATAAAAAAAGGTATGCTTGCTTTACATAGTATTCTTCTTTGGGTTTCTGTTTTATAGTTTGTTGGTATGTGGCTTCTTACAGTTAGTTGAGTGACCTTAATTCTTTGTGCTGACTTTGCTGCACACTTATGTCTTTCTCCCACATTATACTTTCTTTCTCCTTACTAAAGTTGTTTGAGATTCCCTTAGCTTCTAAGCAGATTTCACCAGTGAGACTGGCACAGCTCTATCCCTTCTAATGGTGATACAAAAGATCTTTCAATATTCCTATTTACATTTCAGAGATTCTAATCATTCGCCCTTGCTTTTCCTCTTCACGCACCAAACAAAACCATGCTTTTTCCTTTCCACAGCCCAAACACAGAGGGGGTTGAAGTGCCCGCATGCATCCCTGCAACTAGAAAGCCTTGCCTCCTGCAAACGACTGGAAAGAGCCATTTTCAAGTCATAAGAGTCTTGTCTGCAGTTCTTCAGGATGATGTTAGCACTCAGCTACAATCCCCAACTTTTTCTGTGAAATTGACACAAGTTGAAAACGTAAACACGTGAAGGCACTATAGGCATAAATGAGATCCTGTTAATTCAAATAAACAGAAGGTTAGTGTTGAAAGCACAAGTGTTGAGAGCCTTTAGTCAATGGCTATGCCAATACAGATTCACAAAGTAGCTTTGGATACTTAGCCTGAAGTTGGTCTTTCCATTGGGTCTCACGCATGAAGCAACCATTTGGCCTCTATGGTGAGCTGAATTCCTCCTTATCACAGTGAATCAATGTTTATTAAGTGTCCACAAAGTGAAGTACTAGGTATACTAATTGTTTTCTCACAACATGTTCATGATCTTTGAAATAAGAGTTTTGTTTTGCTTTTAACTAAATGCTATTGTTTTGGTCCTGATGCTTTTGCAGTGGGCCCAGCCCTCCCCAGGCACTGTTGTAGGATCTAATACACAGACCTGAATAAAGTCATCTCTGCCCTTTGAACTTTACAGTCACCAAGAAAGCAACCTCAGAACACCTGATTACATGGCAAGGAAAAAGTGTTATAGAATAATGTATGTGCTGTCAGATCACAATTCCAAATCAATCTGCATTACCTATATTTTCCCACTCACTCCAATATTCTTCTGTCTTTTCTATTTCTTTCGTCTCAATTTTATCTCGGGACATTATCCTTCAGTCTTCTGTATTTGATTGAACACTAGTTTGGCTTTGTGTTTTTTACATGATCAAAGAGTGCTCCATCAACCTTTCCTGGTCTCACTCTCACCACAACCGTTTCCACCTAGCATGACCACTCACAGCACAAGATCTCCACCATAAGGTGCAGGAGTCTGTGATGTCATGATGGAGCTTTAGAATGGGCATGCAAAGTTATGGGAACTAAAATAATAGCACAATAAGTTAGAGTGATGTGGAAAAGTTTCCGAGAAATAGATAGAAGTGGAGAAAAGAGAGACATGACTAAGATGTTGGTAAACAAGAACAAAGATTTTTCCTGCTCAAAACTCACATTCACAAATTATTGGAGCAGGAAAGTACAAAGCATGCTTGAAAGAAAGCAAGTGAGTAAACTAATTTGATTAAGCCCTCATATAAAAAATTAGAGTGAGTTAAACTGCAAATGAGAGCTGACAAAGAGTACGGTGATTTATACAGCTTATTTTTACACCGCCTAATGTGCACACATATGTGTATGAGAATAAAAAAGAAAGAAAAGAACTCCACAAAAACCTTGACAAAATTGCCAACACCAACGTATCTTGCAAATTTTCATACTTATTTGATTAACTAATGCTACTTCCATCTCCAACCTAATATAAAACATGAAAATCAAATAGACTTTGATTTTCTGAAACAAAAAGTCATTGGATTCATTCCTATATTACATTTATTTTAATAGTTTACAGAAGGAAATGAATGTAAATATCAGCAACAAGAAAAATAAATTTTTAAAAGTAAATCAACAATGAGAATCAGAAACAGCAACACATTTTATATTTGGTATAACATTCTCCAGGATTATATTAAAAGCATTCTAAATTTTTCTGAAAGTAAATTTTAGTTCACCCATATAAGCAAAGCTCTTTTATTTCCACTGCCCTTTTCAAATGTTCAAGGTTCATAAGATCCTTCTAATTTTATTCATTTATCTTTTAAATGTGCAGTATACAGCACAAGGGCAACAATTCCTTCCAGTAGATGCTATTGTGTGTTATAGAAGGATGGTCTTACCAGCAAGTATTGTAAGTAGTCTCTATTGTAAGATTTAGAAGTTACATTTAACTCATAATAATAGGTCTTCTTTGCTTTTGTGCCTAAAACTTTACACTATTGCATACATTTTTTTCCTTTGAGTAGATGAGTCTCTTAAAATTATCACCTCCCATGGAGTTATAAGAAACCAACTTCTTATCATTCATCGTATCAATGAGAAGAGAGAGTATAGATGATAGGAGAGATTCAAATTTATCAGAGAAGAATAAAGAAAGCCTTACAATTTAGATTAAGATGGCAAAATTATGCTACATTTACATGCATGGTTCCTCACGTCACTTCTGGAGATACTAGCGAAAAAAAACACAGAGTGTCAGAATGGTTGCAAACTGGACAAAACTCAAAGAAATACTTGGAAAACTGAAGATAGTTCAGTCTTGTGCTACACTGAAAATGGTGACTTGGAGAAGGCCGGAACAGGAGTTAATAAACCCAAACAGGGTCTGAGCCCAACGGGGTAAAAAGCCTGTAGCAGTTTGGAACGACTCCTTTTGCTTCTGACAAAGCATCCCGGGTAAGAGCCTGCTGAAGTCCCTTCTTTAATAGCATGTGAGAACAGTGGTTGCTGTTGCTGGCCAGGTGAACATTCAGAATAGTGGGTCATACAAATAAGTACATAGGTTTGCTCTTACCTGAAGGTCTACCTTCTCCATGTTCCTTGTGTGAGAGCAGTAGTGTCTCCTGGAAACAGGAAAAGAATGCCAAAAATCAGGCTAATAACAAGTGCACATAGAAGAGCTATTGTGTGTATATACCCCTTCCCTTGGACCAAGCTATTGACAATAAGGGTGAGTGTCATCAGACAAGAGTAGTGACTTGGGACACAAGAGGATGGTTCCCTGAGTGCAAGAAAAAAAAAGTCATGAAAAGTTGAAATGGTTTAGCCTATACTATAGTGCTTAATTCAGACATCTGTCTTACCCTTTGGTCCCCACTTTTCCCAAGAGAAGGACATGTCTAGATGGCTCACAGTCTCAAGAGAACAAACCTGAGCTTGGGACAAAACAAATCCTACAGTATTGATGAAGCTCAAGCATTGAGGAAAAAAGACTAAAAAGAGACCTATCTATCACAGAAAGAGACAAATATTATGTGGCGGTTAGAGGAGGGATTTAAAAAAAACACGAATATTTCAGAAATATTTAAGAAACATCACTAGTATCAAGAAGCACCAGTTGTCATGAATATGAAACCACTGGGAGATATTGGACATGAAAAATAGCATTTTGTAAAGAACAAATGAACTCTAATTGGCTGCTTCTCCAGCATATAATACCTTCAACTCTTAATGGGTCCAATATTTCTACTGTGTTATGTATGGTTCTCAAAGAGTATAGCTTTAGATAACCAAGAATATGTATTGTCTCCCTGGCCACAGTGATTGATTTGTGTGTTGGTATGTAACTAAAAGTGTTCAAATCAGCTTGATTATCAGATTCCTTCAGGACTTTTGAAATATAGATGTTTCTAGGTTGTTCTAGATGATATGGCGTGAAGCCTAAAACCTTTTTTTCTACCACGATGGAAGTCAGTCAAGCACAAAGTCTAAGCAAGCAGATCAAAGTTGAGCCGTGTTCATACTACAGCTGAAGACTGTTATA
>CAUYQG010180383.1:0-11696 GCA_963574415.1 Tarsius wallacei | reverse complement strand
TCTACAATAAATCAAAAAGATCAGCCGGGCGTGGTAGCGTGCGCCTGTAATTTCGGCTACTCGGAAGACTGAGGCGGAAGGATCGCCGGAGCCCAGCAGGTCGAGGCTGCGGTGGCCGGGAGTGGCCACTGCACTCCAGTCTGGGTGACAGAGTGAGACTCCAACTCAAAAAAAAAAAGAAAAAGTTTTTATTGTTACATAATAATTGTACATATTTATAAGATACTTGTGATATTTTGATCCATGCATACAATGTGTAATGATCACAGCAGGGTATTTAAGATATTCGTCACCTTGAACATTTGTCATTTCTTTGTGCTGGGAACACTTCAAATCTCTTCCGGCTATTTTGAAATGTACAATAAATTATTGTTAATTATAGCTACCCTACTGTGCTATTGAATGCTAGAACTTATTTCTTCAATCTAACTTCATGTTTAGACCATGAACCAACTTCTCTTTACTCCCTCCTTCACCCTGCCCAGACTTTGGTAACTGTTACTCTACTCTCTACCTCCCTGAGATGAACTTTTTTAGCTCCCACATACAAGTGGGGACATGTGATACTTATTTTTCTGTTTCTGGCTTATTGTAACATAATGACCTCCAGTTCCATCCATGTTGCTGCAAATGACAGAATTTCTTTTTTTTGAGTTGGAGTCTCATTCTGTCGCCCAGACTGGAGTGCAGTGGCCGCTCCTGGCCACCGCAGCCTCTATCCGCTGGGCTCTGGCAATCCTTCCGCCTCAGCCTTCCAAGTAGCTGGAACTACAGGCGCGCGCTACCACACCCGGCTAATTTTTGATTTATTGTAGAGATGAGGTCACACCAAGTTACCCAGTCGGGTCTCGAACCCGCGGGCTCAGGCAATCCACTCACCTCAGCCTCCCAAGGCACGGGATTACAGGCTGAGCCACGGAGCCTGGCTCTTTTTTTTTTTTTTTAAATAGCCGAATAGTAATCCATTGTACATACATACCACATTTTCTTTATCCATTTATCCATTCATGGAGATGTAGATTGATTCTTTATGTTGGCTATTGTAAATAGTGCTGCAGTAAACATGGGGGTGCAGATATCCTTTGGATACACTGATTTCTTTTCCTTTGGATAAATACCCAGTAGTAGGATTGCTGGATGTTGTGGTAATTTTAGTTTTTTGAGAAACCTTCATACTATTTTCTGTAATTAGTGATGGCTATGCTAATTTACATTCCCACCAACTGTGTGTAAGAGTTTACTTTTCTCCATGTCCTCACCAGCATCTGTTATTTAAAAAAAATATTTTTGATAATAGTCATTCTAACTGGGGTGAAATGGTATCTCATTGTGGTTTTGATTTGCATTTCCCTGATGATTAGTGATGTGGAGCATTTTTTCATATACCTGTTGGCCATTTGTATGTCTTCTATTGAGAAATGTCTATTCAAATCCTTTGCCTACATTTTAATGGGATTATTTGTTTGTTTTGCTGTTGATTTGTTTGTGTGTCTTGTATATTATAGATATTATTCCCTGTTGGATGAATAGTTTACAAAGATTTTCTCCCATGATACATGTTGTCCTTCACTCTATTGATTGTTTTCTTTGCTGTACGGAAACCTTTTAATTTAATATAGCCCCACTTGCCTATTTTTGTTTTTGTTGCCTGTGCTTTTGAAGTCTTAGCCCTAAAATGATTTTCCAGATCAGTGTTCTGAAGCGTTTCCCTTTTAGTTTCTTCTAATAGTTTTATAGTTTCAGGTGTTACATTCAAGTATTTAATCCATATTGAGTTGATTTTTGTATATGACGAGCGATGGGAATCTAGTTTCTTCTACACTGATGCATATGTGTATCCAGTTTTCCCAGCATCATTTATTGAAGAGGACGTTAATTTCCCAATTTTTTTTTTTTTTGCGTTGGAGTCTCACTCTGTCACCCAGGCTGGAGTGCAGTGGCACACTCCCGGCCACCCCAGCGTCGACCTGCTGGGTTCCGGCGATTCTTCCACCTCAGCCTTCCAAGTAGCTGGAACTACAGGCACGTACTACCATGCCTGGCCAATTTTTTGATTTATTGTAGAGATGTGGTCTCACCATGTTGCCCAGCCTGGTCTTGAACCCATGGGATCAGGCAGTCCTCTTACTTTGGCCTCCCAAAGTGCTGGGATTACAGCCTTGAGCCACTGCACCTAGCCCCCCAGTGTGTGTTCTTGAAGCCTTTGTCAAAAACCAGGTTGTAAATACATAGGTTTACTTCTGGGTTCTCTATTCTGTTCCATTGGTGTATATGTCTGTTTTTATATCAATATCTGTTGACATAGGTTGGATATCTGACCCCCCTCCAAATCTCACATTGAAATGTGTTCACCAACGTTGGAAGTGGGGGCCTAGAAGGAGGTGCTTGGGTCATAAGGGTGGATCCCTCATGAATGGCTCGGTGCTATTCTCACGGCAATAAGTGAGTTCTCACTCTGTTAATTCATAGGGTAGCTGGTTATTTAAAAGAGCCTGGCTTTCCCTTCTCTCTCTTGCTCCCACCCTTGCCATGTGACATGCTGGCTCCCCTTGGCTTCCACCACTAGTAAAAGCTTCCAGGCCCCACCAGAAGCCAAGCAGATGCCGGTGCCATGCACAGCCATGAGCCAAATAAACCTCTTTCCTTTATAAATGACCCAGTCTCAGGTATTCTTTTATTGCAGTGCAGAACAAACTAGCACCCTGTTTGGGTTACCGTAGTTTTACAGTATATTTTGAAGTTTAGGTAGTGTGGTGCCTCCAGCTTTGTTCTTTCTGCTCAGGATTGCTTTGGCTATTTAGGGTCTTTTGTGGTTCCTCATGAATTTTAGGATTTTTTTTTCTATTTCTATGAAGAATGTCATTGGTGTTTTGATAGGGATTGCGTTGAATCTATAGATTGCTTTGGGTACAATGGTTATTTTAGCAATATTAATTCTTCTGATCCATGAGCATGGGGTGGCTTTCCATTTGTTTGTGTCCTCTTCAATTTCTTTCATCGGTGTTTTGTAGTTTTGATTGTAGAGGTCTTTCACCTCCTTGACCTGCAAGATTTTTAAGTTGCCGTAGAAGTAAAAAAACATGATTAATATATTCAGCCTAGCTGTGAGTAGATGGACTAAGTAACCTCAAAACTTTGTACTGCTGTAGGGTATACCGGAGATGCCAAAAAAATGTGTATACATTTTAAGAGATGTTGAGATGTTTGCGGTAATCAGGAGAATCTGGATACTGATGGTATCGAGCACCTCTTGTAATTGCAGAAGTCAAATGTGACTTGTATTCATCTTATTGAGTATTATCATTTTGATACAGTTTTTCCTTTCTTAAAACGTATATACACTTTTTTGGCACCCTCTGTCTTTTATCCATGGCCAGATGCAGAAAAAATGGTGTCTTTGCTGTCATTTAACAGTTTGGGATTTGCAAGGAGAGTCCTAGATGCTATGTCCGTGATTCTGGAGTATTATTCTTGTAATTTGAGTAAGGTGCCACTGGGTGGTCATACTCTGGTCTAGCCAGATTGAATACCCTGGCTTCCTATGGGGGAGACAACTGAGTTTTACCTTACTTTTCCATTTGTTTTGAACTTTCTCTGACTAAAACATATCCATTCAAGATAATAGTATAAACACTAGATAGCTCTATATCCAGAGAACAATACCAATTAGTTATAGTAAGATTTAAAGAAATGCACATACTTCAGTATAATTCACTTCAATATCTCTTTTTGCTCTTCAATAATTATCAAATATAATTTAATCTAATTCTTAAAATTGTTTTTTTCTTCCTGAGTTTTAATACCTTAATCAAAAGACGTGGTTCTTGTGATGGCAGTGTGCTTTACAATAGCCTTAACATGAGAAGACTTTGGAGGTAGACCCTGTTTAGGCTTTGATTCATTTCTAATAGAAGGATGCTGTAGCATTGCCATTTCTCAGGAGAAAGGCCCTATTTGCATTTCCTTTGTTGGTTTTGTTTTGGTGTGTGAATGTTTTCTTCTCCACACAAACAGACAGAAAGGAAGATAAAAAGATGGTGTGGTGAAAGCCACTCATCTGTGTAAAAATCCCATGATGTTCTTTTCCTAACCTGCAGATAGCTTGTAAATCACATCCAGGGTCACTGTCCTTGGTTACAGGCTTTCGGTGCTTACTGATTAACCTGACGCCGTGGTGGCCTAGCAACTCTCACTAAACCAAAAATAGTTCCCGCCCTAACATGAATCCCAGTGTTCACAGAATTTAATCTAAAAGAAAACAGAAAGCCTTGACTCATTCCAAGTCGCTTTTCTTTTTTAATTTTAGGTAGTTATTAGTAGTGAACAACACAAAGCAAAAGCAAATTACAATTTTTTTTAAAAAGATGCACACATTTTGAGGCAGGCGTTTATTTTACAAAAGGATTCGCCATCTTTAAGTATTCCATTTGCTAAATACATTTAAAAATGTGATTCAAATTACAGGAATCTTTTGGTGAGTTCATATGCTGAATAAAATGACATACAGCTATAAACAGAATTCCTAACTCTGAGTCTGCCCAAAAACCCATTCTATTTTTAAAATATTTCTAATAATGTGGTAATTTTTTCTTTAAATAAAAAATACGTTAGTATTTTTATCATTGAACTACTACATGCATGCAATAAAAATGATTCAAACAATACAAAAATGTTATAAGATGAAAAGCTTTCTTTCCTTCTTCATCCCCGTTCCCTACAGGCAGTCACTTTCATTTCCTCTAATAGTTATCATTATAACTTTAAATAATATACATATTTCTCGCTTTCTTAAGTTGTCAATTTGTCATCAATTTGCTTATTGTTTCCTGATATTTGAAAAATAGGACATTGGCACACATACTCTTCATTTCTCTCATTTCCTTTTTTTCCTTTTTTTTTGTCGGGGTCTCACTCTGTTGCCCCGGTTGAAGTGCAGTGGCATGATCACAGCTCACTGCAGCTTCAGACCTCTGGACTCCGGCGATCCTCTCCCCCTCAGCCTCCTGAGTAGCTGGGACTACATGCCCAGCTAATTTTTAAATATTTTTTTATAGGGACAAGGTCTCGCTATGTTGCTCAGGCTAGCTTCAAACTCCTGGGCTCAAGCAATCCTCCCACCTTGGACTTCCAAAGTGCTGGGATTACAGGCATGAGCCACCACAAACATTATCATGTTTATTATAGCTGGTTATCAACATTTGAAACCCAAAGGAGCAATTATAATAGTAAGATTGTGTGTGTGTGTGTGTGTGTGTGTGTGTGTGTGTGTGTAGCTGAATAACCAAGTGATACTATTGGACTCATGGAGAAGAAAACACAATCTGGAGTCATGAAGGCTTTCGTGCGTAAAGGAGAATCTTCTCAGCAATAGGCGCTTATTATCATGTTTCCTTTAATTCTGGTTCATATGCAGCTACTGCTGATTTTTATATCCTATGTCACCCTTCTTTGTGATTCTCTTATCTTTTGGGTGACAGCAATTTTTTCCATACATGGATCAGTAATAATAGTAAATTACTTTTTTCCTTTTCTAATTACAGAACTGTGGGAGGGAAGATTTTTTTCATGTGCTTCCAAAAACCATTTTGTAGCAGTTTGAATGCAGAGGTAAATATGAAAATCCAACTGTCTTCTATCAAGCTGGACATTAAAAAGATTTGCAAAATTTGTAAAATGTTTTTCGTTTTGGAAAATAGTTACTTTTTAAGGAAAACATTTCATTTATTTTAACAAGAAATTTATTTATTTATTTGTTTGTTTGTTTGTTTATTTTTGAGTTGTAGTCTCACTCTGTCACCCAGGCTAGAGTGGAGTGGCAAGCTGACGGCCACCCCAGCGTCCACCTCCTGGGCTCTGGCGATCTTTCCGCCTCGGCCTTCCAAGTAGCCAGAACTACAGGCACGCACTACCACACCCGGCTAATTTTTTATTTATTGTAGAGACGAGGTCTCGCCAAGTTGCCCGGATGGGTCTCGAACCCTCATGCTCAGGCAATCCGCTGGCCTCTGCCTCCCAAAGTGCTGAGATTGCAGGCCCAGCCACTGAGCCTGGCCGTTATTTTTAAATGAATTAATACCTAAAATACTCCTTTTGAGTTTCTAATGTGGTAAATATTGATAAGTATAACCCACATAAACAAGCTTTTTAGGATCCTCAATAATTTTTAAGAATGGAAAGGGGTCCTGAGACCAAAGCGTTTGAGAATGGATTCTCTAGGGGTAAATGTGTGTTGTAAACTTCTCATAGTTTATGCAGAATTAATGTTGTACCCGTTCATGTAAAATGTAAGAACTTGGCAATTATGTCAGTCCGTTTACTATCCCCGCATCTTTTTTTTTTTTTTGAGTCGGAGTCTCACTTGGTCGCCCAGGCTGGAGTGCAGCGGAACGCTCACGCCCAGCGTCGACCTGCTGGGCTCGGGCGATCCTTCCTTCTCAGCCTCCCATCCCCGCGTCTTTTATGCGATCGGCATCTCACATATTACTTCCAGAGATGTGATAAAGCCTTCAAGGTGGTGTCTACCCAGTGGCTGCCCCCAGCCCGTGGCTGCTTCTAGGAGGAGCAGGCTCTAAACGTGGAGCTTGGGAGAAGGGTCTTGTCTCAACTGCCCTGTGTTCCTCATCTTTTGCTTTTTCTTTGCCTTCCAGACCATCTGCAGAAATTCCTCCAAATGTTGGATCTGCTGGGGGCACTTGTTTTTCCTCTTCTAGTTATAATTATAGTTTCCCTACTTAAAAGGACAACGCATCTTTTCTGTCATTTCCATGGTAATTTAGCAGGTAAGAAAGGGCTTACTCTGCCCTCTTAAAAGCGGGACCGGCCAGACCCGTTGGCTCAGCCGGTAATCCCAGCACCTTGGGAGGCCGAGATGAGTGGATTTCCTGAGCCCTCGGGTTCGAGACCCGCCTGGGCAACTTGGCGAGACCTCATCTCTACAACAAATCAAAAATTAGCAGGGCATGGTAGCGCGCGCCTGTAGTTCCAGCTACTTGGAAGGCTGAGGCGGAAGGATCGCCAGAGCCCAGCAGGTCGAGGCTGTGGTGGCCGGGAGCGGCCACTGCACTCCAGTCTGGGCGACAGCGTGACACTCCAACAAAAAAAAAAAAAAAAAAAAAGCAAGCCGGACTCGGTGGCTCAGCCTGTAATCCCGCGCTTTGGGAGGCTGAGTTTAGTGGATTGCCTGAGTCCGCGAGTTCGAGACCTGCCTGGGCAACTTGGTGAGACCTCATCTCTACAATAAATCAAAAACTTAGCCGGTCGTGCTAGCACGCGCCTGTAGTTCCAGCTACTTGGAAGGCTGAGGCGGAAGGATCGCCGGAGCCCAGCTAGTTGAGCCTGCGGTAGCCATGAGCAACTAAAAATAAATAAATAAATAAATAAAAATAAAAATAAGTGTCTGTGTTTCTTTTTTAAAATAGCCTTTATTGAAGTTATCATTTGTTTATCCAATTTTTTACTGTGGTAAAATGCAGATTACAAAATTTACCATCTTAATTGTTTTAAATATATTGTTTGATGGTATTAAATACATCCATAATGTTGTGTAACTGATTTATTTATTTATTTTTTGAGTTGGAGTCTCACTCTGTTGCCCAGGCTGGAGTGCAGTGGCACACTCCTGGCCACTGCAGTCTCTACCTGCTGGACTCAGGCGATCCTTCTGCCTCAGCCCTCTAAGTAGCTGGAACTACAGGTGCGTGCTACCACGCCTGGCTAATATTTTAATTTATTATAGAGACAAGGCCTTACCATGTTGCCTAGGCTGGTCTTAAACTCGTGGGCTCAGGCAATCCTCTCGCCTTGGCCTCCCAAAGTGCTGGAATTATAGGCATGCGCCACCACGCCCAGGTAATTCTTTGATTTATTGTAGAGACGAGGTCTTGCCAAGTTTCCCAGGCTGGTCTTGAACCCATGGGCTCATGCGATCCTCTCGCCTCCGCTTCCCAAAGTGCTGGAATTACAGACATGAGCCACCGCACCTGGCTTAAGCTTTATTTTGATAAAATTTCTCACTTATAGGAAAGTTGCAATAGTAAAGAAACCCCATATATGAGGGGGTACTCCAACCCAAAATTTCTTCATAAAAAATTGTGCATTTATTCTTACATGTTTAAACTTCAGTCATCTTCAGAGTACTCTCCGTTTGATGCTATATACCTGTTGAGATGCTTTTTGCACTGCTTAAAATAGTTCTTGAACTCATCAAGTTTGATGCCTTTTAGTGCTTCTGCTGTTTTTTGTGTCACCTCTTCCACACTGGCAAAACATTTCCCTTTGAGGACTTTTTTCATTCAGGCAGACAAAAACAAGTTGCTCGGGGCAGTTTCCGGTGAATTGGGAGGGTGGGGCACGGGGGTCTTGCCGTTTTTGGTCACCATTGGCTGAACCCTCGGTGCGGTGTGGCCAGGTGTGCTCATAAACACCCATCATGAAATGGGCAAATGAGTTGAAAGAATCTACCAAAAAAAATTCACTGAAGCCAAATGCAGCCTTTCACAACAACACTAGCAAGTACACTGATATGATTGGCCCCTAGAACACTTACCAAGTGGTGAAAGCCTATACTACAAAGGGTCCACCCTCAAAAAAAAATTCTGTTTTTTGAGGGGTTCCTCCTCATACTCTTGGCTCAAATTTACCATTTGTTAACTTTTGTCTTTTTGCTTAATCATTAGATTGTTTCTCTCTCTCTCTCTCTCTCTCTCTTTCTATAGATAGATAGATAGATAGATAGATAGGATAGATAGATAATATAGATATGCATTTCCCCCTAAAACATTTAAAGATAATTTGCAGGCATCATGTCACTTTATCCATAAATTCTTCTATGTCAGTTTTCTAAGAACAAGAACAAGAGCTCTCTTTCTTTCTTTCTTTCTTTTTCTTTTCGTGGAGTCTCACTTTGTAGCCCAGGCTGGAATGCAATGGCACAATCATGGCTCACTGCAGCCTCAACCTTCTGAGCTCAGGTGATCCTTCTACCTCAGCCTCCCAAGTAGCTGGGACTATAGGTACCTGCCACCAATTTTTTGATTATTTTTTCTTTTTGTAGAGAGTAGGTCTTGCTATATTGCCTAGGCTGGTCTCAAACTCCTGGACTCAAGCAATCCTGCCTCGTCCTCCTAAAGAGCTGGGACAACAGGTGTGAGCCACCGTACCCAACCTAAGAATTTTCTTTTACTTAATCACAGTATATTTATCAAGATTAGGAAATTTAACATTGAAAAATTCTATTATCTCATCCACAGTTTCACATTAAACTCTTACCAGTAATCCCACTAATATCCTATAGGTACCCCCACTGTGCATCCAGGATTCAATCCAGGACCATACGGTACATTAAGATGTTATATTCCTTTAAATCTGGAGCAGTTTCTGCTTTCCTGTCTCTTTCATAACCTTGACTTTTTTTTTTTTTTTTTTAAGAACACAGGCCAGTTATTGTGTAGAAATGTCCCTCAGTTTAGGACATGATCCCTCCTGATTAGTTTCAGGTTAGGTCTTGTGGTTTTGGCAGGAATACCATAGAAGTGATGTTGTGCTCTTCTCAAGACATATTAGGAGGCACATGGTTTCCATTTGTCCCATTATTGGTGGTATTAACTTTGGTTACTTATTTAAGGCAGTGTCTATCAGGTTAACCCACTCTAAAGTTGCTAATTTCCCTTTGTAATTTATGATTTGTTGGGGATACCTAGATACTGTGGAAATATTCTGTTCCTCATTAATCTTTCATCCACTAACTTTGGCATCCATTGATGATTCTTGGCAGAATCGGTTATCACTGGGATGGTTGCAAAATGTTGAGTTTCTAACACCATAATTTCTTCCACAGATATTAGTTGCTTTTCCATTGTAAGGAAGGGTTTTCTCTTCTTGCTAAGATTTTAACTTATTTATTTCTTTATATCTACATGGATTTAAATTCTTATTCTATTCCATAATTATTCTATTGCTATTATTTATGTATTTACTTATTTATTTATTTTTAAGGTCTCCGAATGCAACTGTGAGACTGATGTTTACTTCACATTAAGTTCTGTTCAGAAAATTTTATTCTCTTAAGTCAGCAAACCATATATATGACTTCAGCCTAAACATCAGTCCGCAATTTCTATTGTGTCCTATCTCCACGGTCATTTTAGTTTTTAGACGATGTCTCAATTTTAGCTATAATATGTGCACTTAGTTTATGTTGATAGAGAGTTATCGTTTCCTGACTACCAAGTAAGACAGTATATATAAATAAATACTAAGAAAATGTTTCATTTCATACGTGTTAAACGTGGCTCAGAAGTAACTAAAAGAAACAGCCGCTTGTAAAATGCCTCAGTTAGTATATAACTACAAGAAAAGGTCTGAAATGCACCTTTGTAAGGATGTTTAAAGCATATAAACAATTATCCTTTATAGGAAAGAAGCAGAATATCAGGCTTATAGACACAAACCAACCTAAGCGAAGCCTGGTGGCATCTAAGCATGAGTTCTGGAATAATCTTCCAACTGCTTCAACATGGGCACTTTGTACGTAAATACCTGGATACAAAGAGTTCACAAGTCAAGTTGAAAAACAAACAGATCTTTATTGTCTAGAAATAGATATAAAAACCCCACGAAAGCTACTATTCCCTCATTTCCCCATCTCCTTCCTCTTCTTTAACGCCTCTGATATAAGGACATTGTTACACCTTAAGACTTCACCCAGGTGTCCAGACTCTACCTCGTCTATGTATTCTTCTGTATTTGCAAGCTGCATGTTCACCGGGTAGCCTGTGTTCTCCATCCCCCACTTGAGCTTCGCCATCACTGACTTCCCCGTGAGGCTGTTGAGGAAAGGTTTCGGGGTTGAGGGGTAAACTCATCATCGCTGCGGGCCACGCCACAGGCCCAATGGTGGCCAACCGACCGACTGCGCTGCCGCTGGTCCCTTGTGACTGCAGCAGGCTCACAGGTCCGGGCCTCCGGGCAGGCAGAGAAATGGCTGCTATTATTTCTTTTGATGACCAAATTGTGCCAGATTTGGCTGATGAGAGCCCCTTCAAGCTGGCTCCTATGTCCTTTGGACACATCCTTGTCTTTTTTTTTTCTTAGCATTTCCTTACTTTCTGATACAAGATATTCCAGGTTCATTTTGTACTTGTCTCTGCCCCAGCCTTAAATCAACAACCTCCACAAAGAACCCTGGTTCCTTGAAATGAGGAGTGATATTTAGAAACCAAGATCTGGGTGTGCAGTGTGTTCATTGCTACTGGGATGGCTTTGCTTATAGACACTTTAAGTGGACAGAGAGAAGGAATATAAATATAAATCTAGACATGTATATTTATCTATCTCCATATCTCTCTGTATAGATTAAGAACCATAAATTCATGCTGATAGCTCTAACTCCAGTTCATCACCACAAGGTTCGTTCTTCTTTTCTTTTCTTTTTCTTTTTTTTTTTTTTTGAGTTGGAGTCTCACTCCGTCGCCCAGACTGGAGTGCAGTGGCATGCTCCCGGCCACCGCAGCCTCGACCTGCTGGGCTCCAGCGATCCTTCCACCTCAGCCTTCCAAGTAGCTGGAACTACAGGCATGCGCTACTATGCCTGGCTAATTACTTTTGATTTATTGTAGAGATGAGTTCTCGCCAAGTTGCCCAGGCGGGTCTCGAACCCGTGGACTCAGGCAATCCACTCACCTCAGCCTCCCAAAGCA
>CAUYQG010180382.1:0-17315 GCA_963574415.1 Tarsius wallacei | reverse complement strand
GATAAAGGTGGCTACACTCAACAACAGATTTTCATTGTACATAAAACAGCCTTAAATTGGAAGATGCCATCTAGGACAAATCAATGCCTGGCTTCAAAGACTCCAGGGACGACTCTCTTGCTAGGGGCAATCTAGCTAGTGGCTTTAAGTTGAAGTCAATACTCATTTACCACTCCAAAATCCCAGCCCAGAGGAGAGTGAATATAAACAATGCACCATTGAGGCAGCTTGTCTCCATCCTACTTCTTGCACAGCCACTAATTACTAACAAGCAGAATACTGAGGGGTCCTCATTCCTCTAACTTGTCCAATACTTGGGCAAAAACATTTACTACTGGATCCTAGGGAGTTATCTCACCTTCGAATCTGGTTTGTGGGACCATTATCCTTCCTCTTTCAGAAGACCAGTCTGTTGGCATCCCATCTTCATCACCTAAACTGTCAAGAACTGAAGAATCTGAGATTTTACTCTGAGAGCTAACAAATTAGCCTGGCAGGTTTGGATATGCTGGTAGAAGACATGAGATTCCAGGATCAGAGACAAAGAACTTTATTACTCACATCAATAGCCAAATTATTAATATTTTCTTGTTCTGGTTCCCAAGCCTCAATCCCCACAGGGCAATACAAAGTGGACTAGATGATATCTGTACATACAGAGGATTGCATTACAGGGAAGGAACTCTGAGTATAGGGAGACTAAAGCTTTTATAATTCCCTTTGCTCTAGAAAGAGACACCCTCTGTCTTCCAAGGTTCCAAGCAAACCTGCCCTTTGTTCTGGGGGAGACAGTATCTCCATCTTCTCTAGCTCTATCATACAAACATCCTTGAAAAATAGTTCAGAGCCGGGCTCGGTGGCTCAGCCTGTAATCCCGCGCCTTGGGAGCTGAGGTGAGTGGATTGCCTGAGCCCGCGGGTTCGAGACCCGCCTGGGCAGGCGAAACCTCATCTCTACAATAAATCCCAAAAATTAGCCGGGCGTAATAGCGCAAGCCTGTAGTTCCGGCTGCTCGGAAGGCTGAGGTGGAAGGATCGCCGGAGTCCAGCAGGTCGAGGCTGCGGTGGCCGGGAGCGGGGCCTGCAATCCAGTCTGGGCGACAGGGTGAGACGCCAACTAAAAAAAAAAAAAAAAAAAGTCAATGGCATGACAAAGCCTTACATTCCACTTCTTCCGTAAATGCTCTTTTTGATCTCATGCTACACATTTCTTGATTGAGAAATGAAAAGGAAGCCTGAATGTTTTGGAAAGAATATACTGGCTTACAATGTATCTTTCATTGGCCTTACCCAGCTGTCCTTTCTCTTGGTGGTAGAAGATCCCTCTACCTGGACCAACTATGGTTCTTCATCCCTACAGCTACAGTAATCTCTCCAAGACCTGGGCATTTGGTCTAAGGCAGACCAATCAGGATGTTTCTTTTAGGTTTTTGTTTTTGTTTTTTAAATGAAACAGGTGCGAAAAACTATCTTTTCTCTCTGGTTGTGAGGGTGTACAAGCCCCAAGATGACCCTCATCAGAGCTTCAGGTTTGAGTGGCCTGAAAAAATCTTGAGGAAATAAAGGAAGCCTGAAAAGTGAAGGAGAAAGGTGGTGTGTGTGTGTGTGTATGTGTGTGTGTGTGTGTGTGTGTGTGTGTGTGTGTGTGTGTGTAAGGTGGGGAGAGAGAGACAATGAGAGACAGAGACAGAAAGAAAGAGGGAGAAAGAGAGAGAGTCAGAGAGAGAGAAAAGAAAGAAAGGCAGAGAGAGAGAGAACAGGAAGAGAGGTGGGAGGAAAGAGATATTATTTGCCACCAAAGAGTTTTTTTTAAATTTTACCCTCCTAAATACTTTTTAGGAGAGGATTAGACATAATATGTATAATTTTCCTGGCATGATAGTCTTTTCATAAATGGAATCATTTTGTACTAAGTCATAAATTGTGTACTATATCTCCTCTATTATTTGATTTCACATGTTTATATGCCTTTTCTTACAACTAGACAGATAGCTCCATGCAGGCAGGAAGCATGCATTTTGTACTTCCTTGTTACAGAGTGTTTAACATGAGGTAAATTAAGTTCTGTGAAAAAGATGCTCTTTGTTGATAAATAAGAATATGAAGCTGCATTTGATTAGCACCAAAGTGACCTCTAATGTCTTCCAATGAAGGTCGACTTGTTTTCTGTGAATTTATCACAAGTTAGAAGCGGCATTTTAATGGAAGATTCTTCTCAGGAGTATTATTATTATTTTTTTCATTTAGCAGAAGAAGTGTGGTTAGTTAAATACTAAAGGAAGTTTGTTTTGGAAATTCATGAATGAAATGTTATTGCACATGTAATTTAGGTTCTAATGTTGAATATTTATGGCACATTTTTAGCTTAATTGCTGGAAAGCAATATCACCACAAGTTGAAATAGTTTTAAAATACAGGAAGACTTAAAATTATAATGAGCATGTCACTTGAAATAATTGGCATTCTAAACAAAGTTTGAAAGAAGTCATTAGAGGAATTTGAAGCACTTAGCTGGTGGTTCTTAGAAGACTCATGCAGTTGAATTTGCTTACTTTATACATTTAAAGGATTTAAATACCTAATACAAAAGTTGCTGTTATAGAATTTTAATAAGTAACTGAAACTCTTTTATTTTTTCTAAAAATTAAATTGCTTATAACCTTAAAAATATCTATTGTTGTTCTAATTATAATGCTTACTCAGATACCAAATTAATGTCAGATCCACATTTAAGAATTTTTAAGCAGATATGAATACATCTTAGTTATAATATCTAGGTGAGGTATAGCCTATAGCTTTTTATAGATAATTTAAAAAACTGTAAAATTCTATTGTGCATCAGTTTACCTTCTTAAAACATTATTTTTATTTTTAATTGACACATAACAATTGTACATATTTATGAGGTACATTGTGATGTTTTGGTGCATATATACATTGTAACAATCAAATCAGAGTAATTAGTATGTACATCATCTCAAACATTTATTATTTCTTTGTGGTGGGAATGTTCAAAATTCTCTCTTCTAGCTATTTGGAAATACACATTTTTGTGGGCTGTAGTCACCCTCCTAGACTATAGAACATCAGAACTCATTCTTCTTTTTAATTGTAACTGTTCCTGTTGACTAACCTTTTCTCTACCCTCCTCCTTACCCCTAATGCTAATTTTCTCATTTTCAGGAAATAGTACAAGTAAATAAAATTTGTCAACTCGATCATAGATATTTTCTTATTTATATTTGCACATAAATTTTACTTAAAAATGCCATCCTAAGAATATATTTTCTTCTTGTGGTTCATGTACTTATGAGCAAAATTTAATTTACATACATTGTAAGAAGACAAATATGATACTCTGGTACTTTTGCTTGAGTTGAAATCAATATTTAATTTTATGTAAATAAATGTCAAAGAATTATCTTCTTGATTCCCATTCTGTCCATAATGGACTAACAAGGATAATATTTTTCTTTTTTTCACAGTTTCCATATGCATTTACTTTTGTGCTGCATCCCTTACAAAACACTTTTTTGAAGACCAAAATACATGTCGATCAGATGAGTTTCGCTGATGTGTTCTTTCTAATTGAATTTATTGCTTAGCTTGTGGATATCTCGCTCTTAACGTTTCTTGGGGGTCATCCCGTTTCATTTTTATAGTGGTCCCATAAGCCTTCAAAGGTTCAACAACTTTGGTTTCAAGTCGTTCAACCTCTGCCTGCTGATAATCCTGAAGTTTGGCACACTCACCAGCCATGTTTTTGAGGCCCTGCTTGAGATGCGGGGTCTCGGTGGAGGCATACACATTGGGTTCATTCACCAGAGGTGGGCTTTGTCGCGCAGCCTGGCGGTTTTTCTCACGCAGGCGGCGAAGATTTGGCACAGTTCTCCAAAATGCTTCTCCACATTTGTGACAGCATCTTGCAGCTGTCTGGTTTGAGCGTCCCGGTCCTTCTGAAGCGCCTCGACATCCTGCCTCACGCACTGGGGACCCTGGTCTGGGCCCCACGACCACAATGTTTATCTTAAACAACTAAATAAGCAGACAGAATATATAAAACAATGGTTTTCAGGTATTGGCCTACAGGCAGTACAGGAGAGTGATTTCTGAGGAAACAGAACAAATAAGGTGAGCTCTATGGCTGTTGAAGATTACAGGATGAAGAGAGAACTTCTAGGCTTTAGCACAGGGAAAGAAGCCCAAACAGAACCTGGTGGTTTCTTGTAGTTGAGCAGCGGGTGTGCAGGTGTTGTAGGAGTTTTGAACTCCACAGTCAGCTTAAACAAGCAACCTCAGGTCCTTGTTCTACGACTAAGAAGATTAAGAAATGTGGACAACAAAAGGATGAGTGAAAGGAGTCTATTAAGCAACAAAGCTCTCCAGAAAGAGAGGGGACCTGAAATGGGTAACCTGTGCTAAGAGTTTGTGTTTTTAATCTTATCTTTACTGGGGGCGTTTCTCTCACATCTCATCCGCCCTTTACTTCCTGAGACCCAGTTTTTACTGTGCATGCGGGTCCTTGACCAAGGTTACTGCATCTTGAATATTACCCATAAATATCACAGAAAAGCCCACTGGTGTGTGTGGTGGGGGGGAGGGGTATAAAAACCGCAATGCAAATACTGTGCTAATGATATGATAATAAGCCAAAGTCAAGTTAGGACATTTAGTTAAGGTACTGCGCCTGTGTTTAAGCATCAAAAAGTCTCTTTGAGCAGTACATCCTGGATTGAGAGGATGCTCATTGACCACATTTTCAGCCAACAGTTATATAATGGGGGTGGTGCAGTGAAAGTTCCCGCAGGTGTTTACTCTCCTCAAGACCCTCCCTCTCTGTCTGCCTAACCAGCTTCTGACTGCCTCCTCTCTCACAGGGTCCACGAAGACCAATGCGTTTATAATGGAAGGGGTGGAGAGGAGACAGCTGCACATTCAGGAGTTCTAAAGATCTGACTCCCAAATGTTTATTCAGAAAGGGTCAGCAAGTATAGTACATGGAACTCACACAGAGCCAGGAATAGTCTGTGTTTCTACCAGCCAGGGTGAAATGGTCTCTCTACTCCCAGAGAATCAAGCAAAATTTCAAATTAGCCCTAGACCAAGGGCAGATAAATTATGGCATTTGGGTCAAATGTGACATATTTTTTTTTTAAGCTCAACTTTTTTTGCTCTTTCATATGAGTGAGAAGTTGTGATATTTATGTTTCTGTGCCTGACTCATTTAACTTAACATATTGTCCTCCAGATTCCTCCATGGTGCTGCAAATGACAGGATTTCATTCTTTTTTTTTTTTTTTTGAGTTGGAGTCTCACTCTCACTCAGACTGGAGTGCTGAGGCACGCTCCCGGCCACCGCAGCCTCGGCCTGCTGGGCTCCGGCGATCCTTCCGCCTCAGCCTTCCAAGTAGTTGGAACTACAGGCGCGCGCTACCCCACCCGGCTAATTTTTGATTTATTGTAGAGATGAGGTCTCGCCAAGTTGCCCAGGCGGGTCTCGAACCCGTGGGCTCAGGCAATCCACTCACCTCAGCCTCCCCAAGCGAGGGATTACAGGCTGAGCCACCGAGCCCGGCTGGATTTCATTCTTTTTATGGTTGAATAGTATTCTATCGTGTATAGATATCACATTTTCTTTATTCTGTCATTTATTTGGAAACACATAGGTTGATTCTGTGTCTTGACTATTGTGAATAGTGCTGCAATAAACATGGGAGTTCAAAGATCTCTTTTGTATACTGATTTCTTTTCCTCTGGTTAAATACACAGTAGTGGGATTGCTGGATATATGATAGTTCTACTTTTAATTTTTTGAGAAATTTCCATGCTGTTTCTCATAATGACTGTATTAATTTACATTCCATTCAACAGTGTATAACAGAGTTTGCTTTTCCCCTCATCCTTTCCAGCAGTTACTATTTCTTGTCCTTTTGATAATAGTCAATTTAATCAAATAAGATGCTATCCTATTGTGGTTTTCATCTGCATCCTTCTGATGATTAGGGTTGTTGAGCTTTTTTTTCATATACTTATTGACCATTTGTCTGTCTTCTATTAAGAAAGGTCTATTCAGATCATTTGCCTATTTTAAAATCAGATTATTATTATTATTTTGCTGTTGAGTTTCTTGTATATTCTGTATATTAATCTCTTGTCAGATAAATAGATTGCAAATATATTTTCCCATTCTACATATTGTTTCTTTGCTTTGTTGATTGTTTCCTTTGCTGTGCAGAAGGTTGTTAATTTAATATAGTTCCATTTGTTTATTTTTGTTTGTGTTGTCTATACTCTTAAAGTCTTATCCATAAAATCTTTGCCCAGGTCAATGTCCTGAAGTGTTTTCCCTATATATTCTTTTATAAGTTTTATAGTTTACAGTATATTTTAGCAGTTTTATAGTTTATACATTTAGGTCTTTAATCTATTTGACTTGATTTTTGTATATGGTGAGATATAGAGGTCTGGTTTCATTCTCCTGCATATGAATATCCAGTTTTCTCATCACCGTTTATTGTCACACATCAGTTGACTATAAATACACAGATTTATTTCTGTGTCTTCTGTTCTGTACTGTTGGTCTATGGATCTAATTGCATATTACACCATGTTGTTTACCACAGCTTTGTAGGATATTTTGATGTCAGGTAGCATGATGCCTCTAACTTTGTTCTCTTTGCTCAGAATTTTTTTTTTTTTTTTTCTATTTGGAGTCTTTTGTAGTTCCACATAAATTTTAGAATTTTCTTTTTCTTTTTCTGAGAAGGACATCAATGGTATTTTGATAGAGATTGCACTGTATCTGCATATCACTTTGGATAGTATGGTCAATCTATGAACATGAAATGTCTTTCTATTTTTTGTGTCTTCTTCAACTTCTTTTTTTCTTCTTTTTAAAAAATTTTATTTTAAAGATGTGGGATGCAATTCAGGGTTAGGTCTACTTCCATCAGTGTTTTGTAGTTTTCATTGCAGAAATCATCTCCTTGGGTAAATTTTATTCCCAGGTGTTTTAGTTTTTGGTTTTTTTGAAGCTACTGTAAAAAGGGTTGAATTCCTGATTTCTATTTCAGCCAATTTGTTATTGGTGTATAGAAATTGTAATAGTTTTTGTATGTTGATTTTGTATCTTGCAACTTTACTGAATTTGTTTATCAATTCTAAGATAGAGTCTTGGTAGAGTCTTAAGTTTTTTTAAAATATAATATTAAATGAAAAACAATTTGGCTTTTCTTTTTTTTCCAGTATAGATGCCCTTTATTTCTATCTCTTGTCTAATAATTCTGGCTAAAACTATCAGTAGTATTTTGAATAAGACTGGTGAAAGTGGGCATCCTTGTCGTGTTTTAGTTCTCAGAGGAAAAACTTTCTGCTCTTCCCCCTTCAATTTGATGTTGGCTATAACTATGTTATATATAACTTTTTTGAGGTTGAAGTATGTTCCTTCTTAATTTCTTAATTTGTTGATAGTTTTTATTATGAAGGGACATTGGAGTTTTATAAAGTGCTTTTTCTGCATCCATTGAGATAATCACATGGTTTTTGTTCTATATATAAACTTGTGTACGCTAAATCCTCCTTGTATCCCTAGGATAAATCACACTTGATCATGGTGAATAATCTTCTTGCTTTGCTGTTGCATTGGGTTTGCTAGTATTTTGTTGAGAATTTTTGCTTCTATGTGCATCAGGAATATTAGGCTGTTGTTTCCTTTGTGTGTATGTGTGTTCTCATTTTGGTATTGGGATAATGCTGGTTTCATAAAATGAGTTAGAAAGAATTCCCTTTTCTTCAATTTTTTGGAATAGTTTGAGAAAAATTGGTGCTAACTCTTTCAAAGTTTTGTAAAATTGAGCAGTGAATCCATTTGCTTCTGGACTTTTCTTTGTTGGGAGATTTTTTATCACTGATTCAGTCTTGTTTTCTATTTCTTCAGGGTTTGATTTTGGTAAGTTATTTGTGCCTGGGAATTCTTCCATTTCCTGTAGGTTTCTCAATTTGTTGGCAGATAGTTTTTTTTTTTTTTATCATAGTCTAATGAATCTTTGTATTTCTGTGGAGACATTCCATTGTAATGTCTCCTTTCTCATTTTTAATTATATTTGTTTGAGACTTCTCTTATTTTCTTAGTCTGGCTAGTGGTTTGTCAATTTTGTTTATCTTTTCAAAAACTCAACTTTTCATTTCATTTATGTTTTATATTTTTAAAAAAATTTCTGTTTTGATCATTATTATTTCTTTCCTCCTACAAATTTTGGGTTTGGTTTATTCTTGATTTTTTACTTCCTTGAGGTGTTTCATCAGATAGTTTATTTGAAATTTTTCTACTTTTTTGATCTAGGTGTTTACTGCAATAAACTTTCCTCTTATCATTGATTTTGCTTCATGCCATATGATTTGGTGTGCTTTGTTTCCATTATCATTTGTTTCTAGATTTCTAAAAATGCCCTTTTTAATTTTTTAATTGACCCAATGGTTATTCAGAAGTCTGTTGCTTAATTTCCATGTATTTGTACAATTTTCAAAGTTCCTCTTGTTATTGATATCTAGTTTTATTTTGTTGTGGTTCTAGAAAACACTTGATAAAATTTTGATTTTTAAAACTTTGTTAAGAGTGTTTTATGACTTTATGTATGGTCTTTCCTGAAGAAAGTTCCATATAATGATGAGAAGAATGTATATTCTGCAGCTGTTGAATAAAATGTTCTGTAAATACCTATTAGGTCCATTTGGTCTATAGTGCAGTTTAAATTTGATGTTTCAGTGTTGATTTTCTGTCTAGATGACTTTCCAATGTGGAGAGGGGGGATGCTGAAGTACTCTACTCTTGTTGTGTTGGAGTCTATCTCTACCATTACCTCTTATAAGATTTGCTTTGCGTATCCGGGTGTTCTGGTATTTGGTTTATATATTTTAAAACTATTATATCCTCTTGCTGAATTGATCACTTTATCATGACACAATAATTTTCCTTGTCTCTTTTATAAAAATGTTTTTTGACTTAAAGTTTATCTGTTATAAATATAATCACTTCTGTTTGCTTTTGGTTTTTGTTTGCATGGAATATATTTTTCCATCCCTTTACTTTCAGTCTATGTGTGTCTTTATAGTTGAAGGGAGTTTCTTATAGGCAGCATATAGTTGGTTCTTTTAATTCTTGCAGTCTATATTTTTAATTGGGAAATTTAAGCCATTTATAGTCAAGATTATTATTGATAGGATAGGGCTTATTCCTGTAATTTTGTTAATTTTTCTTTAGTTTTTAATATATTCTTTATTTCTTAATTACTCTCTTATTGCTTACTTTTGCACTTTGATGGTTTTCTATAGAAATAGTGCTTAATTCCTTTTGCTTTGTTATTTACGCATCATCTCTATCAGTAAATTTTGAGTTTTGTGTGTTTTATGGTGGTAGATATTATCTTTTCACTTTTTTTTTGTCCTTGGGCCTTATTCTGTTGCCCAGGCTGGAGTACAGTGGCATGATCATGGCTTACCGCAGCCTCAAACTCCTGGGCCCAAGTGATCATTCTGCCTCAATCTCCCAAGTAACTGGGACTACAGGCGTGATCCCCTATACTCCACTAATTTTTTAATTTTTATTTTTGAGTTGGGGTTTTACTCTGTTGACCAGATTGGAGTGCAGTGGCAAAATCATAGCTCACTGCAACTTGACCTCCTGGGCTTAGTCAATCCTCCTGTCTCAGTCTCCCAAGTAGCTGGGACTACAGGCAAATGCCACCATGCCTGGCTAATTTTTTAAGTTTTTTTTGTGGAGATGGGATTTTGCTATGTTGGCTAGTTGTGAACTTGAGCTCCAGCACTCCTCCTGCCTCATCTTCCCAGAGTGCTGGGATTACAGGTGTGAGCTACTCTGTTTGGCCCTTTCACTTTCAAATGTAGTACTCCCTTAAGCATTTCTCATAGAGCTGGCCTAGTGATGATAATTTTCCTCAGTTTTGGCTTATGTGGAAAATACTTTATTTCTTCTTCAATTCTGAAGGGTAGTTTTGTTGGATATAGTATTTTTGGCTGACACTTTTTTTTCTTAGGCAGTTTGAATAGGTTACCCCATTCTCTCCTGCCCTGTAAGATTTCTGCTAAAAAAAAAAAAAACTACTGTCAATCTGGGAATAACTTATATGTGACATGACACTTTTCTGTTTTTAGAATTCTGTCTTCATCTTTGACAACTTGACTACGCTGTGTCTTGGAGATAAACTTTCTGGGCTGAATATATTGGGGACCTTTGAGCTTCCTGCATCTGTATGTCTGAAGTCTCCCAAGACTTGGGAAGTTTTCAGCTACTATTTCATCAAACAGGTATTTTTTATGTTCCAAATGTGATGGGTTTATTTTATTTTGCTCTGATGCAAAACCAAAGATTCCACTACAGCACAGAGACCAATATATTAAAAGATCATGGAAAAGTGGGGTGGGACATGCAGGATGTGATATACAAACTGGAGGGTCAGGTCTCCCTGGAACATGACACTACACTCGCTGAGGAACACATTAAATTAACACTGCAGAGCTGAACTGAAATATGGCACAAATATGGCAACTTCCAGGCATGCCTTCAAGCTCCTCCCTCAGGATGGACTTGTGATTTCTAGACTTCAGTGTGGGGAGGACTAAAATTATCTGGAAGACTAAGAAGTTCACACTTTTAAAATTTTGCAGAAGAATTTTAAGGCCAAAACAGATTGAGTTCATTTTTCTTCACTTCCAGGAACACATCTGATGCTTTACTCAAATCACATTAAGTGTCCAGTTCAAAACTCAACCCAACCTTGTGACGTCCTGCATTGAAGTTCTTTCATCAACTAAAGCTGATAAGGTCAGTTTGACTTCTGGTTGAAGGGTCTGAGTATAACCCAGTCCAATCAGGCTGGCATTATTTACTTTAGTAGATAGAGAAGTTCTACAATCCTGCTTATATTTGGCAGTAATGCCAAAACAGGTGTTGTTACTGCCACCAACTGTTCAAGCAAGGTTTATTGATGTTTCAATCTTCTCATTAACCTCCTGGTAGATAGAACCTCCAAATTCAGTGCCATCATTTACATGAGTGTGCAGCTGAAAGTCTGCAGCCTTCTGTGATAGTTTGGATTTGGCTGTGTCCAAACTCATAGCCGGCAAGCCACCCTTCAAAGGCCAACACAGTCCAGCCGCAGATGGTTGACCCAGAAAAACCTATGTCAACATTACTGCCAAGACTGAAACAATCTCGTTTATAAGAGGCCTTCAATTTCCTACTCTTCTTTCCTGTGTTTGGTACAAATATGGTATCAAGAGTCAGTTTCACCCTTCAGCCAACTTATTCTCCAAAGAGATCTCTGTCCCAAGAGTATTGTCTGTGTTCCATTTTTTGGTGAAGGTAAGTCCACAGTTGCAGATCTTATATCTAGTCTCTAGGCTGCCTGATGCTTTCCCTGTATCAATGTAAGCATGACCAGAAGTAGAAAGTCTACTCCACTACAAGACTTGGCTTTCAGATCTATCTTGACTATGCCAAGCCCATATCCTTTGTTGAAGGCAACTTTGGCAGCCTTTCCCAGGTCACATTAACTTGGTGTGTTACACAAATCTCCGACCCAAGGTTTGTCCGCGCATGACCAAGGCACCGCTGAAGGTTTCTTTCCCACCAGCGCTGTCTGTGCCCCAGGATTTTAAAAAATACATTTCCAGTGTAAATATTTGTTCACTTAATGGTGTTTCATATGTCCTGTAGTCTTCCTTGGTTCTTTTTTTTATTCTTCTTTAGCCTTTTTCTTTTGTATAACACAGTTATTCCAAAATACCTGTCTTTCTTTTCAGAAATTCTTTTTTTCTGCTTGATCTGGCCTATTATTAAAGCTTTCAATTTTATTTTTATTTTATTAACTGAGTTTTTTAGTTCTAAGATTTTCTTTTGCTTTTGGATCTATTAATAAAGAATTGTTGTATTTCTTTGGAGATATCATTTTTAAAAAATTCATGTTTCTAGTGTCTGTGTTGGTATCTATGCATCTGGAGGAATAGTCACTGCTTCCAATTTTATAGAGCAGCTTTCATAAGGAAATACATTTTCCTGTAAATATGTCCCATAGCATCAGCTGAGTTGAAGGCTTTCACTCTGGTTATGGGTGGGTGCAGTAGTATAGTCTCCATATAATTTTTTCTATTGTAATCAATGTGAATTTGGTGTTTGTGAGTGCCTCAGTGGCTTAGGCTGTGGTTGTTTGTGAAAACTGTGGTATAATTCTGCTTGTGGTGGGGATACTGGGAAAGTTGTTCCTTAGAACTTGCAGGGGAGTTGCATACATGTGGTGGTATCTGTTTTTTTGGTGAAGGAGGTTGCTGGTGGCAGTGGGTTCCAGGTATGCCTGTCCTTAGGCCTCTGGGAGAATGCTTATGGGCATGTAGCTGTTCCACTACTTGAGATGCTAGTGGCAGCTGTGGGCCCAGGAAGTGCTGGTCCTTGGGTTCCTAGGATTTTCCACGGTAAATGGCTGCTTCCAACACTGGAGAGGGCAGGGTCACAGGCAGTAATGGTGAGCCCCAGGGAGAGGGCTCTTAGGCTTTGGGAAGTGCACATTTCAGTTTTCTTTGTCTTGGGGCAGACTACTTGATGTGCTGGACTACGTGTTCCCCAGGGCATGGGGAGCTGCATAGGCAAAGGAGCCAGGTTCATGGCTGTACCACTGGGTCCAGTTGTTGTTGCTATGCTGCATCCCTCTGTGTAGATTGGTACGTTAAGCTGGGCCCCAAAGATTTGGAGATGCAAGGACTCTTGGGCCTCAGGGAAGGATGTACTTTGGTGGTGACTCCACTTTCAAAATTATGCCAGATTATAGCAGCCTGGGTTCCTGACGGTAGGAGCCTCTCAGAGAGATTTCCTCTCTGGAATATCTCAGTCATATGTACTCCAGACAACTCCCTGTACTGGACAGCTCCTTGTACTGTGAGAGCTGTGGGGCTCTCCTATGGTGGAAATGCAGACTGCTGGGAATGTCTCTTATTTTTCCACACAATGAGGAGTCTCCCTTAGAGCTAATCTTAGTTGGGTGGGTGCTTTACTTCTGTCTTTTTCCTGCTATCCTGACCCTCTATGCCTCAGAGAGTCTTGTCATTTCTTTCCCAAATTCCAGTGTTGTCTCTGAGAAAAACATGTACTTTGTGTGTGATCATCTATTTGTTGTTTAAGCCCTTCTTTGTGGAGGAGGCAAGTGCTGAATGCCTCTAGTTATCTATCTTAATCAAATGTCAATTTAATGTGTAGCCTAACCAAGGAATCTAAGAGGATGAAGAGAAGCCATTTCCCCCACCATACACTTAAAAAAAAAAGTAACTCTTTTATTCTTAAAAAATTTTGGTTGCCTTTAGTACTGGTTCAGTTAATTAATATTATTAGACTACTTTATTATAAAATTGGTGCTTGGAAGAGTTATCAGTAAAAAATGAGCTCTTCCAGCCTACATGTTTTGGAATGATTTTATCAGCTTGAATCATAATAAAGGTTAAAAAAATAAAATGCTAAAAGAAAATTAGAAAGTTAAATTAAATAAACATTACCCTTTATAATATCACCAAAGTATGAAATACTTGGGGATAAAGTTGAAAAAAGGTGGTTAAGATCTGTATATTGAATACTACAAAACATTCCAAGACATGAATAAATGGAAGGATATACCAGGCTTATAGGACAAAATAGTCAATATTGTTAAAATGTCAATTCTATCTAATTTGCTCTATATTAAATAAATTCCAATAAAAATCCCTGAAGAAATTTTTAGTAGAAACTGATAAATTGATCCTAAATTTATGTGGAAAGGTAATGGCCCTAGATAGCCAAAACAATTTCAAAACCTTTTTTAAATTCTTGTGATGTTGTTATTTATAATATAATACATACATATATATGGAAATGGAAAGGACATATATGGGCTTCTCATTTTCTAATATTCACCTTCTAACACCCTTGGGATCTCTGGAGTAATAAGAGTATCTTTTGTATGCCCATGAGACGACTGTTGCCTAAGTACCCCTAAATAGCTTCAGATTGGGGTCTGCTCACTAGAAAAACTGAGGCAAGGTTAGAGACTTTTAGCCTCACCCCCTGACATAGATTGGTTATTTGTCCTCTCCAAATCTCATGTTGAAATTTGATCCCCAGTGTTGGAAGTGGAACCTGGTGGGAGGTGACTGAGTTGTGGTGATGGATCCCTCATGAATGGCTTGGTGCCACTTCTTTGGTAGTGAATGAATTATCTTTGTTCCCATGATATCTGGTTGTTTGATTCTGGCACCTCCTTCTCCTCTTCTTTTTCTCTTGCCATATGATGCCTGTTCCTTGTCACCTTACTACTTGAGTGGATGCTTCCTGAGCCCCACACAAGAAGCAGATGATTCTTGTACATCCCACAGAACTGTGAGCCAAAGAAACCTCTTTCCTTTATAAATTACCTAGCTTCAAGTATTCCTTTATAGCAACACAGAATAGACTAAGACACTCTCCCAACCTCTAGGGAGGGGAGAGGGGCTGAAGGTTAAATTCACCACCATTGGCTAATGATATAGCAATCATACCTATGAAATAAAGCTTCCATGCAACCCCAAAAGAACTACTGAAGAGAATTTCTAGATAGCTGAACATGTGGGAGTTCTTGGAGGGTGGTGTGCCCAGGGTGCATGGAAGTTCTGCTTCCATTTCTACGTGTCTTGCCTTATATATCTCTTCTACCTGGCTGTTCTTCTGTATCCATTGCAATTATCCTTTACGATAAGCTGCTAGATGTAAGCAAAGTATTTTTCTGAGTTGTGTGAGCTGTGCTAGCAAATCAGTTGAACCCAAGGAAGAAGTCACAGTGACCCCAATTTATAGCCTGTCAGTGAGAATCACAGGCTATAATCTAGGGTTTACAATTGGTATCTGAAGTTTGAAGTGGTATTCTGGGACAGATTCCCCCAACCTGTGGGATCTGATACAATCTCCAGGTAGTTAGTATCAGAACTGAATTGAGTTAGAGAACACTCAGCTGATGTTTGCTGAGTGTTTCCTGGTGTGTGAGAAAACATTCCTACATTCTGGGATCACATAAGTGTTCTGTGTTGATTGCTGAATGAGATAATAGGAAAAAACACTTTGATTTTTGCTTATCTTATTTATTTTTATTAATATTATTGGATTTCAAGGCTTTTTACTTAAAATAACCAACATGGCATCATGTTAGCATAAAGGAAGATATATAGACTAATAGAAAGAACAGGGCATCCAGAAACAGAACCACACATATATCTACAATTGATTTTTAACAAAGTTGGCAAGATATTTCAATGGAAAAAGGACTGTCTTTTTCCATAAATAGTGCTAGAATCATTGAACAGACACACACAAACAAATTCAAAGCCTTGACTCTTACCTTATACTATATACAGACATTAATTTGAAGTGAATTATAGATTTACATATAACCTAAATAAATCATGTGCCTGAACCAATAGAACTTTTGGATGAAAACAGGGATAAAACATTAGTGACCATGAGTTTGGCAAATAAGACACAAAAAAGCATGACCTGCAAAAACAAACAAACAAAAAACAAATAAAATTGCACTTTTTCAAAATTAAAAACATTTGTTCTTAAAAAAAATGCTGTTAAGAAAATGCAAATGACAGATCTAGAGAACATATTTGTGAAACATATGCAAGACAAAGAAGTTGTGTCTAGTGTATATATTATATATCTAGAGTGTTTAAAATCTACCAAAAAAAGGACAATAATAAATGAGCAAAAAATTTGAATAGACATCTTGTCAAATAAGATATATAGATGGTCAATAAGTTTGTGTGGCATTAGTTATTAGGGAAATGCAAATTAAAACTATAATGATATACTATTACGCATGCACTAGATGGTTAAGATTAAAATGTTCTTCTCTACTAAGTATTGATAAGAACGTGTAGCCACTGGAATGCTCATCCTCTGCTCATGAGAATGTAAAATTGTGCAGTTACCTTGGAAACTATATTTGCAATTTGTTAAAAAGTTAAGCATGCTTACCTACCATGACTCAACAACCAACTTACCATTATTTATCACCCAAGAGAAGTGACAGTATATGCCCACATAGTCTTGTATATGAATATTTACAATAGTTTCAAAACTGCAACCAGCCCTAATTAATGTCCTTCAACAGGTGAATGAATAAATACATTGTGGTATATATATATATATATATATATATACATATATATATATATATATATATATATATATACACTGAAATACTACACTCCTCAAAAAGCAATTATACAAACATCAGCATGAGTAAATTTGAAAAGATACGCTAGTGAAAGAAGCCAGTCCAAAAAATAGCACAGTGCAAACTGTATATTTTATTTAATTATAATTCTAGAAAATAAAAATGTATTTATAGCGATATGATGAAAATCAACAGTTGTTGGGGTGGAAGTGGAGAGAGGAAGGGATTATAGATGGACACATGGACTTTTTTGGGTGAATATTCATTATTTTGATTGTAGTGATAGTTTTATAAATATATCTACATGTCTGCCAGGCACAGTGGCTCATGCCTGCACTCCCAACACTTTGGGAGGCTGAGGTAGAAGGATTGCTTGAGCCCAGGAGTTCAAACCAGCCTGGACAATATAGTAAAAACTCATCTCTAAAAAAATAAAATATATAAAAATTAGACAGGTATGGTAGTACATGCCTGTAGTTCTAGCTACCTGGGAGGCTGAGACAGAAAGATTGCATAAGCCCAGGAGGCTGAGGCCATGGTGAGCTGTGATTGTGCCAGTGCACTCCAGCATGGGTGATGGAGTGAGACTCTGACTCAATATATATATAGTTATATATATATTTATAGATTATATTTACTTATGTTAAATATATATTTATGTTATTTATGTTAAAGTTCCTCAAATTGTATGCTTATATTTACTTTAAAAAAATATATATGTTCAGGTGACTGCGGGTCAATTATATTTCTTTTTTTAAATTAATTTTTATTATAAAGATGTGGGGTACAATTCAGGGTTAGGTATACAAACATCGATCATGCAGGTACCCTTGTTGATGAGGTATGCCCCTCCCTCCCTTAGCAGTTTCCCTCAACTGCCAATCCTACCCTGCCCCTCCCCTGACAGTTTCCCATTACTGCCAATCACTTTCTTATAGCATTATAATTGTTCAAGGTCCTCTTATGAGTGAGAACATATGAAACTCTGTTTTTTGTTTCTGTGATAAATCACTGAGTATGATCGACTCCAAATCCATCCAGGTTGCTGCAAAGTCCATATATTTGTCCT
>CAUYQG010180377.1:0-28319 GCA_963574415.1 Tarsius wallacei | reverse complement strand
TTTTTTTTTTTTGAGTTGGAGTCTCACTCTGTCACCCAGACTGGAGTGCAGTGGCTGCTCCTGGCCACCGCAGCCTCGACCTGCTGGGCTCCGGTGATCCTTCCGCCTCAGCCTTCCAAGTAGCTGGAATTACAGGCGTGTACTACCAAACCCGGCTAATTTTTTTTCTTTTTTTATTGTAGAGATGAGGTCTCACCAAGTTGCCCAGGCGGGTCTCGAACCCGTGGGCTCAGGCAATCCACTCACCTCAGCCTCCCAAGGCCTGGGATTACAGGCTGAGCCACCGAGCCTGGCTAAAATTGGGGAATTTTACATACAAATGCATATTCTTTTTATTTTTCTTTTGAAAAACTGGAAGGCCTGGCAGTATTGGCATATTAAACCTTTTTCTCATGGTAACCATTGACTTACCTTCATAGACAGGGCACTCACTCTTTGGCTAATTTTAGTACTCACAAATTTTAATAATTTTTTTTATTCTTTCAGACTTCACTTGTTTATAGTACCTGTCAAACTTTTGTAGACCCTTCAGATTGTAACAATTACTTGTCACAACGTGAACCTCTGAAAAAAATATTTGCTAAAATAAATGGTATAAGGAGCTCAATGTACAATATAATTCCAAGATTAAGAACAAATCACTCTTGTGGACTTGTCTATGACTATGATACGGGTAAGAGAAGCTGCCAGGACTGGGTTGTAGTTAAGACTCCAGATGTGGTGGTGATGATGGATCAAGCTATGGCCAAGGATACAACTGTGGCTATGGTTTCTCTCTCTACTGCCCATTATATTTCCAAAGTTCTTGGTTATTTTGCTACTAATGTTTGAGAGTTAAGAGTTTTTAAATGCCTCTCCTCAGTATTCTGTGATGAATTTCAATAAAATTTTGTTGATCTTCCTTACATTTACATTTATTTTCATCCCTTATGAACAGTGGCAGACAACATTACATATCAGTGTACTCTTCAGCTTCTGTCGCAGAGTTTCCAACATGTTGATACATTCAACATTTAAACATTTGTTCTTATATTGTCAAAATATAACATTCCAACTTCTCTATTTGTATACTATAGTTTACTATCGTTCCTAAGTATATGCATTTAAATTTAATCTTAAAAGAATAAATCACTCAAGGAACTATGGTCAAGTTACAAAATGTATTAACTAGAAATTATTTCAGCTACAAGTAAAAGAAAACTCAAGCAAAATGTCAGTTACAAAAATGTTAGTTATAATTTCACATAATAAGATGTCTGTAAGGGGTAGGTAATGTTATTTGTTCTATGGCTATACAATAGGAGAGTTGGCATTTTTAAATGTCTTTAACCTTTCTCTTATATCTGTCACTGTGTCGTTATAAGATGGTAGTCATACTTACAGGAGTCCCACATCTATTCCAAGGAGAAGAGTAGAGGAAGTCAAGAGTTAAAGGCTATATATATCAGATCTGTTTGCACATTTTTATCAATGAAACAAAATATTTCCATGAAGTACCACCCAGGTGACTTCAATTAAAGTAAATATCTGGCCAAGAGGAATAACATTATAATGATCCATTGAGTACAATCATAATTTATTCCCTTGGTCTGTCCTTTCTGAGATTAAGCTCTCTACTAGAGTTTTATTAGCAAAGAATCTGGGCAGGAGGTAGATATGGTTTTGTGGGTAATTGATAAAGTCTCTCATACAAGCTTCTACCTCTCCAGTCACTTTCAAACAACACCACCATAGATTTTGTCTTGTACTTTAGGAAACCTCTCTCCAGGATAATTATTGCCTCACCCTTACAAAATTATTACCAAACCAATCAATAATTTCTGATAGATGAGTCTGCTGAGCTATAAATTCTGTAGGTTTCATTCCTATCTTTTTAAAAAAATCTTGAATTTTATCTTGGCAAATGATAAGTATGTTAAAGGAAGGGAAGGTGTTTTTGAGATAATATTGGTTTAGGATGTGAGGGGTTACAATGCATAAAAGCCAGAGGCTAAAAATAGTTTTTTGTTTGTTTTGTTTTTTTGTTTTGTTTTGTTTTGTTTGAGAAAGCAGGATTTATTGAGAGGACAGAGAAGCTCCCATGGTGGAAGGGGACCCAAAGAGGTTGCCTCTAAAAATAGTTTTTAAGACTGTCTTTATTGATTTAAACAGCATCTTGCAATATGAGTTCTGAATACTCATTGATAAAAAATTATATTGACCCAGAAAATGTAAGATTATGGTTAGGATGGTGTTAAACAATGGATTAACCAGAGACACAAGACAGGAAAGACCAAAATTTCTTTTAGGCTTCTAATAGCTCTTTAAAACGTTCTTTCTCTTTTGATTTCCCAAAAGATGAGATTATATAATTTGTGCAAAATTTACTTATACTCTAAGTTTCTAGATCTGAAGGTCTTAAGTTTGCAACTAGGTTTGTCCAGCTGTGATGACTCAAAAAAAAAAAAAAAAATAGGGTAGAGGACTCTGACTATGTAGTTGTCATTGACTGGCCAGAGAAATTAATGAATTTAAAGGGAATTCACTATGCTGAAAGCAATTCAGATTAATTTAATGTGAACATTTCAATGTACACTCTTACATTATTCATGTACTATCTAGATATTATCATTTTATATGCAAGTCTATAGTCATTTGACTTTCAAAGTATATCCTTTAGATATCTTAGGCCTGATATACTTGGTATAAATTATGGAATTACACAATAACATTACCATAAATCTTTATATTTAAATGCAGATTGTGTCTTTCTTCATAGCTATTCTTCTTGCTCTTCTAAATAATATGAAGCCAATGCAAATTACATTTGTAAATTGGTATTATCACTATTTTCAGGATTAGTAGGCATATTAGCATATTTTAATAAACTTTTTGTCAAATCTGTCATTACACACATTATTATAGTTTTTCCTCAAGAACTTCATAAAAATTCAAATTTTTATTTGAACCTTGAATGAATAAATAAAATGATATATTAAATTAGCATAACATATTCTGATTATTGACTATAATATATTTTCATGGACTTCCTACTGGAAGAAAAAATGGATCCTAATTGGATTAGGACATTGATTAAATGAATTAGTGAGTACACGGAAGCTAATATTTATCAAAAAATGGCATATTTTATTTTATCTGTGTTGTGATCTTTCTAGCAAAACAATCTATTGATTATTTTATATAAACCACACAATAAGTATATGATTTGGAATCCTGGTTGGGGTAGGAAGATACATATACAGATTTTTTTTGGCACCCATAATTATGCTTTGCCTTAGATCAGGTATGTTCAACTCATGGCCCATGGGCCATACGCGGCCCAGGATAGCTAGTAATGTGGCCTCACAAAATCATTTAATGTCATCTGCTTTTTGCATGTGTTTCTTGATGATTTCATGCATAGTTCCATTTTTGAAGTTGACAATCATGCCTTATCCATGTCATCACTTTTTGGCCGCACATATATCTGTGAGCCGCTATTTCAATTATGAAACACCTGAAGAGCAAAATTTGAACAAACATTTCTGATGAGCACCTTGAGAACTCACTAAGACTTGTGACCACTTAAATCAAACCAGGCATTGATAGATTAGTTGTACAGAAACAAGGCCAAATTTTTCACTAGTTTTATATTGTTCTAATTTTTCTAGACTTTATAATAAAAATATAAAAAATGAAAGAAATCTTTTTATGAATATACACTAACTATATTATGCAATTTATGTGTAGCCCAAGACAATTCTGCATTACATGATATGACCTCTGTTTCCTTTACTTTGTCGTCTGATGTTTCATATGGATCCTGATGTGAGAATTTATTCCCAACCTAAAAATCCAGAGCAAAAATGAGTCTTCTTGAAGATCTTATTTCCTGTTTCGTATGTTGTTCCCTACAAACTTAAAACTTATGCTTAGGGGAGAAAATATTATCTTCTACTCTTTTATGTTTGTAGCTGGGGCCTGCAAATTAAACTGACAAAAGCCATATTAATGTTTGAAAAGGCATGCAAATCTGATTAATGTTAATATTTTAACTTTTATATGTTTGGGAGCCTCATAGGAAAGAAAGAAGTGGTTAGTCTCAGGGGCTTATATACTATTTTAAGAAAGAGTGGAAAGTTGTGAAAAAGTGGCTAGGAATTATATGGGAGAAACTAGTGATACACAAGAATTATTTAGTAAGGTTTGTTTGTGCAGACTCACCCCTCTATTCCATCTGCATCTCCGGGCTTAAGTGCTGTATTTCTCTTCCTGATATGGGAGAAGGGGACCCCTTTGCAAGAAAAATTTATATCCTGCTTATAGTCAGATAGTGGGAGGGCTGAGAGCTCTTCCTGTGTCTAATTTCTCTCAATTACCTTCAGTTCAAAATGATGCTGATACCTGAGTAGTATATTTTATAGGTGGCATAATTTGATCCCCTTCCATAATTATGTTTTTTTTCTTATCTAAAGACTATATTCCCTAAGTGCAACCTTGACCTTTTTCACCTTCTTGCATTAGAACCTTAGGAAATCACAAATATGATAAATTTGGATGCCTACTGATGAAATATATATATATGTATATATGTATATATATGTATATGTCATGTATAGTGTGGTGGCTGGCATTGGGGTGTGCTTAGGGGAGATTTGTCTGTAAGTTCTAGTTTCTTTCAATCTATTGTCAAGATATAGATCTTTTTCTGTGTTTCCAAGTCATTGTCATTAGCATAATTTAATTCTGAAGTAACTATTTGAGAGTTCTCAGAGTCTTTATATTTTTGAAATATGAAGACTTCAGGATATTTTTTTTCCTGAAAATTAAAAGCATCATATAAAGTTAACTTTCAGTATTTTTTTCTTATAGTTCTTACTGAGTCGTGCAAAAGATGAGTAAACTTTTGTTAATACCCAGCTACTCTTTATACTATTAATATAAATATTGAAAAAAAGTGAAAGGAACACTAGCTAGATTGTGAGAAAAGAGATATCATTACACGCATGAGTGCGCCGTGCTCCAAAGTGATACCAACATCAAAATTCTAATTGTGTGGCAGAAGACAGATTTATTAGAATCTTTCTGTGTGTAACAACGAATTTAGTTACAATGCTCACTTTCAAGTATCCATTCTATGTATTACACACTCTCATATTGTTTAAATCAATAAAAATGTAATCTATCTCATATCCATTTCTACAAGGGCATTCTGGCTAAATTTACTTATCTAATAAATAATTTAAACCGAGTTGGTGATATATAATATTTTATCCTCCAAGGTGACATCTGCATTTTGGAGCTACTTCCACTGTCTGAAATGAGCCCCAAACTGACAGAACAGCTTTTCTTTATCTCTTTATACACTATTATTAAGTTGTAAAATGTAAAGCTTGTGCTGCTTTGTGATATAAACATTTCTATAACCATTTTCAGGTGAGGCTAATAAGATATTGTGTGACTTACCCAAGATCAAGGAACGGTGAAAAATTTAAGATTCAAACAATATTATTATTTTTTCTATTCTATGCCTACTTTGCTAAATAAACAATGAAAAGCAATAGTTTTCCAATTGCAACTTAGAACTACTACAGGAATTCCACAAGCAATAATTTGTATCTCATTAAAAATTAAAATCTAACTACATGAAATATATACTTTATATATGTCCATAATCTTTCTGAATACACACACAACACACACATACACACACGCACACATACACATTCATACACACACACTAAATCACTAGACATAGTAAAATGCAGTCAAAAGGAGCTACTGTATTATTACCTTTTTTCCCCAATATGACAATTTATTACACTGCTTCTGGGATCCGAGGGCTAATAAATTTTTAAACTTTCAAAAAACATGAGAAGACTGATGAAACATTTTTGTACTGCAGCAGGAAGTTGAAATGTCTTTTAAAACAGATTACCACACTGGCTGCCATTTTGATACCTCATAAGACATAGAATCATCCATCATGGTTTCTTCATCAAGAACCCTGTCCTCCACCTCTAATGAGCTTGCAAATAGAAGTACTATCTCATTCAGAATCTCTGCTTTTGCCTTAACCCTGTCTTCTTGTGATTGCCCTTCTAAATTTCCCATGGATTTCCCTTCCTCAGGGTATAGGAATCTATTGAGCTGGCTTTATGATTTGTAGACATATTGTAGAAATACTTAAACATAGCCAGCCCATTTTTTCCCAGATGCTCCAGAGGTCACAGCTCCATTATGGATTGCAAGGATTTTAGTAAAGAAAGATGAATCAAGACCAGAGAGAAAACAGAGAATGTCCTGCTCTCATTTGTCTTGTAATCTGAAATACAGAGGCTCATTCTTCAGAAGGCATTTTTTTTCAGGTGCTGGGAGGCGTCTTGGGAATTTATTTGTTCTAAAGTTTTTTATGTATTGTGAAGTGTCATCTTAAATGCAATATTAATGTTCAAAACGGAGAAAGAAACATTATCTACTAATAAAAAAGCATGGACTTAGAGACAGAAGTCAGATGTTAAACAGTTTATTCTTCATCTTTTTCATTTACCACCTATGGAAATTCAAACAAATTAGGTCATAATGTATATATTATATAAGATAATATATTGTATGCATAATATATGCATTATAGGATGTGTGTGAATGGATGTGTGTGTCTCTGGGAAGCAGAACCAACATGGAATTAGATGTTGAAGAGCTTTATTAGGAAAATGCCTGAGAATGATACGACAAAGAGCAGAAGTTGGAAGAGAGGGCTGTCAACCTCAGTGCAATTTTAACACTTGAGGAAGAAAGGGGCAATGAAAGAGGATTGGGTAGGGAATGCCTCAGACCATAAGGCAGATCTGAGAAATTTTCAGAGGCCAGCAGTCAGGCATTCCTGAGATAAAGTGGCCCTTAAAGGAGCTCTACATCCTGCAGGGCTGGGCTTGCTCTGTTTCCTCCTGAAAGCAGCCCCTCAGGAGACACATGACTTCTGTGTGAACCTGGCAGTGGATTTGGAGGGACAGAAGATCAGACTATTAGTCAACTGCTCCCCACAACAGAATCTGTTGAAGAAGATTGGAGTCATGCTTTTCCTTGTGGTATAGTGTATGAATTAAAAGGTCCACACGTAATTTAGAACTATCAGGGAAGATGGCTTTGTATATTGCAAAGATTCCTGAACACCTCACTAACTGCCATTATTGAGGAATGGCGGGAGCAGTTAATGAAAACCATTGGTCAGAGGCTTTAATATTTCTGGGGCACCGGAGTACATTCAAGAATTTGCTAAAATGTTAGTCCTAGTCTCAGAAGTTATAATTTACTTCTGATGATGAAAATGTTTAGCAAGCAACCAAGGGGATTCTGAAGTGGGTGGTCTGTATTCCAAAGTATGAAAAATACTGACTTACCTAAGTTATACAGAGCATATAAAGCTGTACTTGTGACAGTGTACTTTATTTAAGAAGATTATATATGCTAGGTTTTCAATTTTTAAAAATCTACTCTGGAGAATTGTTTTCATTCATTTAGAAAATTGTATAGTGTTTATATCATACAACTGAGGCGTTAATAGATAAATAATATTATGAAAGTTCAGAAAGGCAGTAGAGACTAATAATCTTTTGGAGGACTTCATTTTCCCTTGTTAGCTGACATCTCTTTGTTGCAGTAGGTGCCATTATCTACTTTAATCAACCTACCTTCATCATAATGAACATGGGGGGACTGTATTTGTGAATGACAGGCACTCACTTAGGTAAATTAATCACCCACAGTGAGCTAGTTTAGTTGATCAAGCTTTCCTGGTCAAGTAGTGTGTTTTCTTAGATAAAAAAAATCTCTTGGGAAATAAAGATGAAATCATTAGATCATTCCATTCTATCTGAATTTCAAGTTTTATTATTTTTTGTTCTTAATTTTTCCCCAAATATTGGTCAGATGGACCATATACACTATTTCTTGATATATTCAACAACCTATTGAACACTATCATTTTTCCTGTTGTTGAGTCTCACAAAAATGTCCTCAAATGGTATGGATATGCCAATGAAAATATGAAAGTCATATGAAGGGCAGGTTTAGTATATTTATACTAAAAATCCATACAAATTGCTTTGTAAGAAATATTACAAAATACTCTAAAAAGAACTAATTTAGTTTGGGGAAAACACTTTAAAAGTGGCTTTTAATGTCAATTTCCCTATAATTTTGGCAGCCTGAAAATAGCAATTAGTGATACAAATACAATTTTATGACAATAGCTTTCTTAGTTTGAGATCATTGAGTGACCTAATAGAAGTCATTCATGTTTGTTTTGCAGTTTATTTTCTATTTTACAAATTTGAATGAGAGACTGCCTTCCTGGTGCTTAAGTTAATCTGGAATAATAGAAATAATATCATAATGGTACACTTGATTTCAGTTTAGTTTGTATTAATAATTAAAATTATTAGTTTGTGGTTTGAATTTTTGTTTTAATAACTGCATGAAAATAATTGTACATTTATTTTCAAAATGGTGCAGAGAACCACTCTTAACTTTACAGCTATGATGTCTACAGAGCCAACTGGGATGCATTTTATATATAATGTCAAATGGAGTAGATGGCCAGACCACTTAATAGATCCTACAAATTCTAAGGCTCTTATAGTTTGAGGTTTTATGTTTAGGTCTTTCATCCATTTAGAGTTGATTTTTGTGCATGGTGATAGGTAGGGGTCTTATTTTAATCTACTGCATGTGGTCAGCCAGTTTTCCCAGTACCATTTACTAAATAGGTTCTTATCCCCCCAGTAGTTGTTGGTGGAGGCTTTGTTGAAGATGAATTGGTTGAGAAATTGAAGTTTTGTTTACAGAATTGTATCCTATACTTATACCAATACCAGGCTGTTATGATTATTGTAGCCTTATAATAAAGTTTAAAATCTGGAGGTGAAATACCTCCTACTTTGTTTCTTTTACTAAGGATTGTTTTGGCTGTTCATGGTCGTTTATGTTTCCATATGAATTTCTGTATTGTTGTTTCCAGGTCTGAGAAGAAAGATGCTGGTAATTTAATGGGCACTGCGTTAAATCTGTAGATTGCCTTGGGTAGGATGGACATCTTAACAATGTTGATTTTTCCAATCCACGAGAATGGAATATTTTTCCATTTGAAATCTTTGAGCAGTGTTTTGCAGTTTTCGTTGTAAAACTCTTTCATTTCTTTGGTTAGAAAGAGACCAAGGTATTTCTTTTCTTTCCTTTTTTGTGTGTCTATTGTGAATGGGATTGTATCTTTTATTTGGTTCTCTGCCTGTTTATTATTGGTATATAAGAATGTGACTGTCTCTTGCACATTTTATACGCTGAGACTTTGCCAAAGTCTTTTATCAGTGCAAGAAGGTTTTTGACAGATTCTTTTGGATTTTTGAGGTATAAAATCATATCATCAACAAATAGGGATAACTTGACTTCCTCTTTTCTGAATTGGATACCCCTTGTTTCCATCTTTTACCTGATTGCTTTAGCTAGGACCTCCAACACTATGTTCAACAGGAGGGGTGAAAGTAGGCAGCATTGTCTTGTTCTCATGCTTTCAATTTATGTCTGCTTAGTAATATGTTGGCTGTGGTTTTATCATAGATGACTCTATTTTTGGGAGACACCATTATGGAAATTGGAAATGGCAACCAATTCCTGATCAAAACCCCAAATGCCCATGCTTAAAAGATAATATAGACAAAAGAGACCTCATCAAACTGAAAAGCTTCTGCAAAGCAGAAGAAACCATCAAGAGAGCAGGGAAACAGCCCACAGAATGGGAAAAAAATATTTGCCAACTGTATATATGACAAAGGCCTAACATTGAGGACCTACAAGGAACTCAAACGTGCCAAAAAGAGGAAAACCAAACAGCCCTATTACAAAACGGGCAAAAGATATGAATAGACACTTCTCAAAAGAAGACATGCAAGCAGCCAATAGATCCATGAAAAAATGCTCAGCCTCACTTTTCAAAAGAAATGCAAATTAAAACCACACTGAGATACCACCTGACTCCAGTCAGGATAACCATCATCAATGTTGCTAACTCAAAAAGCAACAGATGCTGGAGAGAATGCAGGGAAAAGGGATCACTTCTATAGTGTTAGTGGAAGTGTAAACTAGTACAACCTCTGTGGAAAACAGTGTGGCGATTCCTAAACAATCTAAAAATCGATCCTCTGTACAACCCAGCAATCCACTTTCTGGGAATATACCCAGAAGAACTCAGATCACTATATGAAAAAGATACCCATACATGCATTTTTATTGCAGCATTATTCACAATAACAACAACATGGAACCAACCATGCTGCCCCTTGAAAGTGGACTGGATAAAATAAATGCGGTACATATACACAATAAAATATTATGCTGCCAGAAAGAAGGACAAAGTTATGAACTTCACAACAACTTGGATGGATTTAGAGTCTATAATACTGAGTGATCTATCACAGAAACAAAGAACTGCATACCACATGTTCTCACTCATAAACAGATCCTGAACAATTATCATAATACTATGAAAAAGGGATTGGCAGGAGTGGGAAACGGCAATGGGAGGGGGGCACACTTTATCAATAAGGGTACCTGATCTCAAAACAGTTAAAGTGGGGACCAAAGTGAGGTCCAAACTTTACCTGTGCAATGACCATTTGTATACCGAACCCTGAATTGTACCCCACATCATTAAAATAATAAAAAATAGATACTACAAATTGTCAAGATATTTTAAAGTTTTTGTTACAAACTTTCTATCAAATCATTTCTAATGCTTTATTGTAAGTTTGTGTTTGCCCTTCTGTTAAACATGTCTACAAGGTGCATTGCTTCATAGTTTTAGAAATATATATTTATGTATATAATATGAGTGATATATATGAATCTAAGAAGAAAAATTCTTTTTTCTGTGTGACCTGGTAGGGACTGACTACTTCAAATTCTTCTTAGCCTTGAGGTCACTGTTCAAAGAACTCATTGCTATAAAAGAACCCACAATATTTTCATTGCTTTCTTGAGATAAGAAAAACTACCAGTTTTGGAGGGGTGGGGAAAGTGAGGAGAGAAGAATATTTACAGTCTTCAGAGATGATCTGGTTGATACTGAGTGTCTAAGAATAACCCTCACAGCTAGTCCCTCAGATTCATAGGTGTTATTGAACTGCTGAGACCAAAAAAAAAAAAAAAAAAAAAATCAAGCTAAACAATAATGTGAGCATTTAAAAGAAAGAAATAAGAAATGGAGGTGTTAATGATTGTTGTTAAACTCATTTTACTGTGGTCATTGTGACCATGAGTTGTTCTATTTTAACATATTTTTAATTGACTCATCAGGCACTCTTTGAGTCAGTGCTCTTGATGTCCCATAATGTGGCTGCTTCTTGTTCATTTAGACATCTCTCCTGACCCCTCACTTCCCAGTGAAAATGAACAGTGAAAGTGAAAGGACAGGTTATCGAGTTTCAGTAATTTGTTATTCCTTTGCAATCAGGAGCCCTACAGAAACTAGCACATTAAGAAGGTACATTGAGCAGATAGAATTTGCCTATTAAAATCTCAAGGATTGAAAGACTGACCTGCTGCTGTTACCATGTCCAAAAGCAATGTACATGTTCACACATTGCTCTGAGAGAGTTGAGATAATTTTATAAGAATGGTATTTGAAAAACACAAGATTATTTTTTTTTTCTATTCATCTTCAAAATGGTGTTCTTTGTCTTAAGGGGTCAGACACATAGTATGCATAAGAAATATTTAAATAGAGAAATAAATTATGGAAATAGCTCAATTTAGAAAATAAATTATTTTCTTTGTAAACTCATTAAATTTTCTCAAATAATGCAAAATAATTATCTAAACCAGATTTAGAATGGATATTAATTTTCCTTATGGAAGGAGAGTATACAAAATTATATTTTTGATCTTTTCTCAATCTTTAAGGTTTTTTGGAGTAATTTAGAAAAATAAATGTTTATATGTAGATGTACTCACATTTTGGGGGTTAAATATATGCTCTGAATCAATTTACCACTTCTCAGCATGCCCCAAAGCAAAACAAAGAAACACTTAAATGGAATCTCATAGAACTCTTATTTAATCTCCCACACTGCCTTACCTCTTTAGGCTTCTTTCTGAATGTATCCCTCATCTCCCTCTTTTCTGTGACTGCTGAGAGTTGATTGTTGAAACCATAATCCTCAATGTTTTCTTCCATTTCCCACTTGTTATAGAGCTGGGATATAAAATGGGTACTTCATTGCCTCCTCACTGCTCATTTAAAATCATGTCTGACCCTTCCTCCTTCAAAAGCCCAGAATTTTTGAAGCTCTAGTTATTCAATGCTACAAATTTTTCTCCCTTCTCACTGCCATTGTCCACTGACATTTGTCATTTTCTGCCGGTTATCTAAGGCTGTAGTTTTTGGCTAATCCTCTTTATCTCTATTCAAGTGGACTTCAACATCCACATGGTTCTAAAACTTTAGGTTTTTAATACCTCAATTTATTTGCCTCTGGTATCTTTTCCTTCACTCTCACTCATTTAAAGGCTCATATCTGATACCTTTTCATCACCATTAACAGGGCCCTACATGATCAATCATGATTCCAAACATTCCATGCTCTTACATTTATTATCTCTTGAGATCACTGTTTAAAAGAATTCCACTTCTATTATTCTTATCCTTTCTTCTTCTTCATCATATCCTCCAGTTTTCATCTTCTTCTTAGCATAAATTCCTGGTCCAAAATAATAACCACTTCCTTGCTAACAGTCTTAACTATTTTGCATTTTTAAAATTTTATAATCATACTTAGCTGTCAGATCTGGGTTTTAGTCAATCGTTTGCTTAGTTTCATCTAAAATATAATTTTCCCAAAGGTACACTCATATTATTGAACAATACTAATTCAATTTCTGACTCTGTTCAATTATTTTATACCTTCTATTATCTACATAGCTTGAATTTGACTTTCTCAAAAGCCTTTCTGATCTGAATAGCCAAGTAAATTTCTTAGTTGTCTATTTCAATTCATTGGTACTGGGTGACCACCAGGAAGCTCAGTGACCAGGTATAAGCTCGTAAAATCTTCTAGTCACAAATGTTTTAGGCCAGTTGGTTATCTCTCTTTCTGTATGAAAGTTATACATGCACAAAAATGTGAAATAGTCAACTCCTTTTCCTGGAATATAACATGTAAGTAGGTGTGTATCCTAATATTTATTTCTCCTTTTACAAATAGTAGGAGCAAAAGCATGAACATATAGGACAATCATGTCTTAATCCCGTCAATCAGTTACCGTACTCGAGTGGACTATGGTATTATGATTGCTTCAGGGCAGGGACTATTGCTATTCATCATTTTATCCTCAAAATTTTTCTTACCCTGACTCATGGTAGAAGTCCTCAATATGTGCTTATTTGAAATGTATGTTTTATTTTGCTGTTAGGTCCAATAAATATCAGAGTAGTATGAAAGTGAATCTGTAAAAGACTTGTCTCATGCTTGTTCTTTTGCTGTATCTCTAAAGGAAAAAAATACCATATATATCTTCTGATAGGAAAAAAGCAAAAGCCCTCCACAGCCAAGACAGTAGTTACAATCAAATGAGAATATGAAAAGGCAAATAAAGAAGATGTGATTCCCTACAGTTATGAACAGTGAATGTGGAAAATATACTAGAGCTGTGGCCAGATGGGAATTCATATTCTGACCCTACCACTTACTGTCTATGCAAGTTGAAAGAGAGAGAGAGGGAGGGAGAGAGAGAGAGAGAGAGAGAGAGAGAGAGAGAGAGAGAGAGACACTAAATGTCTCTAAAACGATTAAAAGGCACTGAATCTGAAACACAGTAGGCAAATGATACATGTAAGTCCTTTCTCTACCCCCACCCATTTGTAAATAAATATTTCTGAGATAAAGTTCAGAATCAAAGTAACAAAATGCTTGACCTATTTTGAGAGAAAATAGCAAATATCTAATAAATATAATACAATGGAATACAATTATATAGGTTAAGGAGAATGTGCCAGTCAGTGGCAGATCTGGAAAAGGAAAACAGACTTTGTCTAAAATCAAATAATGCAACCAAGACATAGTAAATTAATGACACTACTCATCTGCATTCAAATTTTTTTGTTTAAATGCCTAAGATTGCCATCAATATATGTTTGTTGTTACCATTTGTAGGGGTAGACTTTAACAAATTTTAAAATAAGTGAAGTTTATATTAATTCATTTCACCTTCAACTATTTTTTAAAATTTATTTTAAAGATGTGGGGTGCAATTCAGGGTTAGGTATACAAATGTTCATTATGCAGGTACCCTTGTTGACGAGGTGTGCCCCACCCCTGGCAGCGTCCCCCTATTCCCAATTCCTTTCTGATAGTATTATGATAATTGTTCAAGATTCGCTTATGAGTAAGAACATGTGGTACTCAGTTCTTTGTTTCTGTGATAGATCATTCAGTATTATAGACTGTCCACAGTAGTATAGACAGTATTCTTGCTGTGAAGTTCATAATTTTGTCCTTCTTTATGGCTGTGCAATATTCCATTATGTATATGTACCACTTTTTTTATCCAATCCTCTTTTGATGGGCAGCACAGTTGGTTCCACGTTTTTGCTATTGTGAAAAATGCTGCAATAAACATGCATGTGTAGGTATCTTATTTATAGAGTGATTTGAATCCCTCCAGATACATTCCCAATAGAAGGATTGCAGGGTTGACATACTGATAAACATGGACAGTACTTTCAACTATTTTATCTTCTTGATTCTATCCTTGTCCCATCCTAATGTCTTCTTTCAGTTACTTTTATCCATGTGTGTATTTGTTCAGATGCGTAAAACCGTCAACAATCAAACATATGTCCAATTATGAAAAAATAGGGGGATAGAATATATTTAATAAAAGGAGATCTCTGGCAATTTTTTTCACTCAAATTTTATCATGTAGATATTTGTGTGTTCTTTTTCTTGACTTTTAAATATTTTTCTTCTGATTCTTGTGATTCTATCTGCTCAGGTAGAACAGTAAGACACTAAAACATGTTTAAAGATAAAGTATTAACAGATGTTAACATAAGAAACCTTCTTCAAGAATATTTCCCATATGGAAATCCATTTTCACAGAAATAAAATCATTATATTTATGCTAATTTGTACTCAGATTGTTTTCTTACTGATTCGTGCTAGAGAGTTCTATTTCAATATACACATACATATGTCACTATGTCATTCTTTTTTAAAGACCTTGTAGTATCCCAAGATATAAATGTGCCATAAATGATTTAATCAATATTCTTGGAACTTTCTGAGATAAAGTAATTTAAAATCAAATGAAGTTATTAGTTGTAACAATTCTCTAAACATTTATCTCGAACATTTATCTTATGCAATCTAGTATTTTTTATTGTTTTACTAAAAAGAGTAAGTCTTGAAAATGTATTAGGGAGATTCTCCCAAAGCCAGAATTTATTTATAAAAAATGGTGTATTTATTCTTACATGTTTAAACCCCAGTCACCTTCAAAGTACTCTTCTACTGATGCAATACAAATATTGAGATGCTTTTCCACTAGCACAAAAAGGTTTTGAAATGATCAGTTTTGATGCATTTTTGTGCTTCTGCCTTTTTTTTTGGTTTCACCTCTTCTACAATGGCAAAACATTTCCCTTTGAGGACTTTTTTCATTTGGGGAAACAAAAGGAAGTTGTTTGGGTCGAGGTCAGGTGAATAGGTATAGTGGGACCCGGGATTCATGACATTTTTGGTCAAAAACTTTGAATACTCACCGCTGTGTGGGCAAGTGCACTCATGATTCAGTCATGAAGTGAGCAAACAATTTAAAAGAATCTAAAAAAAAACAACAACAAAAAAATCCACTGAAGCCTAACATAGCCTCTTACACCAACACTAGCTGGTTCACTGAAGTTGATTGATTCTTAGGACACTTACCTAGCACAGGAAGCCTGTACTACAAGATAAGTCTCTTTTTTTGTGGGCTCTCCTACATCATATGCTAAAATGTCAAGTTCAAGAATCAATAATTGATCTAACATATCTCCTTTTAGTGAAGAATAATATTTGAAACCAAAATTTGGGATTTAGATGTGTTAATTCCATGGTAATGGCATATACACACATCTTTATACATGTATTTGTAAACACTTTCCTATATATGTCTCTAGCTCTGTATTAAACTCCATAAATTCTTTCTGATATTCCAATTCTAATTTAACACTATGACGTTCATCATTTTTGTCATCCCCTTTCTATGTTTTTATATTCTTACTTTGACATGGAGACTACCTGGATCACATTGGCCACAATATATTCCTTATTCCCTCAGTTTTAGAAAATGCATAAAGAAGTTTGAAATTGCTAAATCATACCATTTTGAAAAGCAAACTAACTCATTACAGTTCAATTTATTTTTACTTTCATCTGATTTTTACTTTAATACTGATTTCAAATATTACTTGGATTAGTTATTTCTTTTTTCTTTCAGAATTTCTTTGAAACAGAGTTTTTTTTACAGCATTTGTAGATTTCAGGGATTTGTTTCTGTGTGTATGTGAAATATCAACATAATTCTAAAAGTTAAAACTATACAGTAAGAAATTCTAACATCCCTGGTTCTTTCTATCATTTTTAAACCTTCATTCTTTTTTCCATTTTCACTCTCTTTTTACAGATAACCAGTTTTCTTAAGTTCTGACTTATCTTTCCAGTATTTATTTTCATAAATGTACAGACACATGTATATTATATCCACTTTTTTCTTATATAAAGATTAGCATGCCTTAGATATCCTTTGTAATTTGCATTTTCATTTAGCATTGTATTCTAAACATCACACTATATCACGTAAAAAAAATATTTTCTCATTGTTTTTTACAATTGCGTGGGACTCCAATGTGTGAATATATGCCAGTGTACTTAACCTCTCTTTTATGTGTAAGCATTTGACTCATTTTCAATTTTTAGCAATCACAAATAATGCCTTAATGGATAACATTTTTTATGTCTTTGAAGGTAAATCATTAAGGAAAATTTATAGATGCTCAGTTACAGGGTCAAAGGTAAATGCATATGTAGTTTTATTAAATATTGTCAAATTCTTTCCTAGAAAGGCTATAACAATTTGCATTCACAATAGCAGTATTTGAGTAGCTGGTTTTCCTTGAACTTCACCACAAAAAAGGGTAGTTATACTTTGTACTTTTTTGTTAATATAATAGACAAAAATGATATTTCAGTATAACTTAATTTGCATTTTTGTAATTATAAATAAGACTAAACATTTTTTGAAATTATTTTTTAAAACCACTTTGGGTCTATTTTTTTGACTGATTTAGTCTTTTGCTTATGTTTCCATCATGCGGTTGGCCATTATTCCAAATCCCATCAATCTCATTTATTTTTTCACAAAGGGAATTTGAAGTTTTCAGTTTGAGTTTCTCTTATGTCTTTTAGTCATGCTTAAGTTGAGATATTTCTGCAGTTTCATTTGTTCTTATTGTTATTCATTGTTTGGGAGATTATGTAGAATAGTTTATTGTTCTCAGCTACTGAAAATCTTTAAAATATACACATATACACTCACATACACACACATATTTAGCTGTGATTTAATTTATTTTTCCTGCAGTTCATTAAATTAGCATTTTTAACTGATAGCCCTATCTGTAATTTCTTACCTCTTCCCCTATTTATTCTTACCAGAGAGTAAGCTTCAGGATATTGATTTTAATGTCACTTGTCTACTCAGAAGTCTTCAGTGGTATCAATATTCATCTTCAAACAAACTTGCAACCCTACACATGATTTCTGTGGGATCTCAGGTTGTCTGTGTTTCTTCTCTGTTTCTGCTTTTTCCCATGAAGCTAACCTGTGTATGTCCTCCGTTTAATCTTTACCTAGGCTAAGCTGTCAGTCAATTCACGCCATTTGTCTACTTTTCTGCTACCACTGTTTTTTTGTCATCTAGAATACAGTTTTTAAATAACCTGGAGAAAGCAATTACAGAGTAAATTTTACACATTGGTCTTTTTTTTTTTTTTTTGAGTTGGAGTCTCACTCTGTCGCCCAGACTGGAGTGCAGTGGCCGCTCCCGGCCACCGCAGCCTCGACCTGCTCGGCTCCGGCGATCCTTCCGCCTCAGCCTTCCGAGTAGCCGGAATTACAGGCGCGCGCTACCACGCCCGGCTAATTTTTTTTTATTTATTGTAGAGATGAGGTCTCGCTTGCCCAGGCGGGTCTCGAACCCGCTGGCTCAGGCAATCCACTCACCTCAGCCTCCCAAAGGCGCGGGATTACAGGCTGAGCCACCGAGCCCGGCTCACATTGGTCTTTTAATGAAAAGGTCCGTTAATTTTTTTCTGGCATTTAATCTTTTCTTACTCTGTGTTGCTCTTTCCTTGGTATCAATATTCTTATATGAATATGTGATAATCTTCCTAAATTTCTTTCTACCGTCCATCCCGTAAACAAAAGTTCTTCTTTTACTAGATGTTAAATGTACCCAAGTAATGTATTAAGCCCTCTTTTTTATACTATATCACCTATACTTTGCAGCAAGTGCATGATATATGGACTTTCTCACATATATGAACTTTAGTTCACAGATGACAAATAAAAATTAAGTTGCAGAGAGGTGAAGTAAGTGAATTCATATACTAAGTAACTGATACAACCAAGTTTAGAACCCAAACAACCTGCTTTCAGAGCCTGAATTCAAAAACATTATCTATATACTACATGAGACAAAAGTATTTCATTGATTTTGAAAATTTGAAGACATAGAAGCCTTAAAAAAGACAAAAATTTGTTGACTGATATATTAGATAAAGAAGGTATGCACTTTTAATTAAAAGGACAATGGTAAGTTACAGTTCATAAGTTAAATAATTACAATTCTATAGTGTCATTGGTTGTAAAAATTAATTTACACTCAATTTATTATATCAGATAGTAATTATACTTGTAAAATGTTATTAATTAACACAGAATTTATTAATAAGCGATTATGCTTTTAAAAATTACTTAGATTATGTCTACATGACTGAGAAATATTTCTGTATTATTGGCTGAAAGAGCTATATGATCCCACATGAAATGAACATCGGGGAAGTACACTTTCATCTGATGAATTTTACTTAACTGAAGTCATTATATCAGTCATGAAACAGTATAAATATGTATTTATAGCTGCACCCATGTTCCTACTGCATAAACAACTGCCCAGCTGGGACACTGCAAATTCAGCTGATTCAGACAATAAGGAGATCCTAGGGGGCTCAATTGATTTTGACTTATTATCATGACTCTGTTCATTATTATTATGAATTAATTGCATCAAAATGAGAACTAAAGTTAACATGAAATAAAAGTAACATACCATGTGTGGGTACTAATTGTTTAAAATTAAATAACTTAATAAGATAATCAGAAAACAAATTTTTATATCACAAAGTCTTGTATAAATCAGGTTTATTGCAGTTGACATCATGTTAAAATTATCTGTATGATTTAGAGACTAAGGCTGATGATCTAAGAAGAAAATTCCAGGTAATAGATTTCTCCTGACATTAAAGTGATGCTTCCTAAGAAGTCTTTATTCCTGCAAAGAAATCAAGAAAACTAGGAAATTATTGTTTCTCATGCCTGCTGTTTGCTTATTTTATGCAAGTGACATTCATCATGGTTTAGCTGATAGAAACAGAACAATGCATGAAGCTCTGAGACAACATCTGCAGAACCAAAATAAACAGAAAGCCTTAAAATAATCTCATGAACTCAGTATAGCTAGGATAGCATAAGAAAAAAAAAAATCCTAAAACCACAGTTACCCAAAGTTTTAATGGCACTCTTGTAAAAAAAAAAAATCATTTTTTACTGATGCTAAATATTTTCTACATTTTTCATCAAGGGGAAAATATATGGTTGGGTCATCCAGTATTAAATGTTTTGGTATTTCATACAGTCTATACTTTAGATTGCCCAGAAGTCTCTTTCTGTGTCCACATGTTTCATGAGATCTTCAGAATCGGTTGTAGTATTTTCCTCTTGAAGAAATGACTCTTTTCCCATCTGCCATCTTGCTCCATTTCAAATGCATGCCAAACATTAGCTATGCTTTCATGCTGTGTGATAATTATTTTAACTTCCCAACATGAAAGTGCCAATTAGAAGGAAAAAAGTTCTGGAAATAAAGTTATTTCATTCAAAGCTCAGATTAAGAAATATTTAGAAATATTTAAGCATGCTTATGGACCAAGCTACAGAAATTGATATGGTAGTTCTTCATGACCAAAGATTCTAAATACTTTAAGCAAATAAAGTAAATATAAATATGATAATATAATTTAGGCAAATCTGTTACTCAAAATAATTATATTTTACATACTGTCTTGTAAAGTTCTTTGCAGTGATTGATGCATTTTACATGGCATATGTTAATGCACTGAATGCCACTATAGCACGGGTGGGGGGGTTACACGGTGTTAGACTTGGTGTTAGACTTGGTGTAAATCAGGATGTGGGGATGCAGAGGCAGTAACTTGCCCTGGGCACTCACACATCTAGTTAAAGCCTGAAGAAGCTGTGACTAGTTCCCATGTTGTACACTCTCAGTGTAGTTCTTTTTACTAGTCTCACTAAGGAAGCAGAATAATTAGATCTATGGAGATACTATGCATCAATGCAATGCAAAAACTATCAAAGGAGCCAACTTCTCTATCACCTTGATTGTTGCCAATATCTTTAATCACATATGCAGTGTATAGAAATATGCTCGCAATAGCAGTGTACTGAAAATGGGCACTCATACTGTGTTATTTTGCTCCCCCCTAATCACAAGGACCGTGCCTAAGAGGGTTGAGTCCTCTTTTGTGTCAAAACAGCTTTTATAGTTGCTGTTTGTTGTTTTATTTTTTTCTGATTTTAGAAAAAAATTTGCTCATCATGAATAACATAGAAAGTGGAGGAAATTTTAGAAGAAAACAAATCTACCATAATCTCAAAACCCAAAATTAACCTCTTAAAGCATTTTTAATGTGTTTTGCTCCAATATTTTAATGTGCATCTTATGTGTATATGTGTGTTTTATGAAACAAAATTATGCACTCCCCAAACAAATATAAAGTAAACCATTTCACCTTCCCAAACTAAATTGCTAAAGACCATTTTGATATTGGACAATCATATCACTCAATTTAAATACAAAGTAGTTTACCCAGCTATTTTCTGACAAACAAAACTTGTTTAATTCCTGTATTCCATATTTTGCTCTTTTAAAACTTGATACATTTACAGATCAAAACATGTAACACAACATCTGGGTTTCTATAGAGATGTCTAAATTTTATCAAGATAAAAAGAATCTTTGGCAATGAATGCATTTCTGTGAGTATGCTAAAGACTTACTCTAACTTAAACACCAACAAATTTTTTTTTGGCTTCAGTATTCCTGGAAAACTACAGGTACAAAGTATATATTAGCTTTAATTAGCTACATTTTTCAAACTTATGTCATTTATTCTTCTAATACATCCTCTCTACTGACATATTTCCTAAGTTCAGAATTGTCAGGGGAAAGTTATGTTCTTCAGACTTTTCGAATATAGCCTGCCAAACTGATACTATGAAGTGTGAACAAAAAGCATGTATACAGACATATATACATATACATACTTATATATGTACATAGTTATACACATATAGACATGATATATGTATACATATATATTTATTTATTCATATCTGTTTCTTCTCTATGAACATATGAATAGAGCACTAGCATGAAAATTCTTACAGTGTACATAGGACAGAATCAAAGCCATCTGATGTTTTAAGACTCATCATATAGCTCTGAATTGTCTGAGAGATTGGGGAGGATACTTCTATATGGACTTGAAATCTTGACACCAGGCTGTTGGTTTGACAAGAGTTTCTAAAAAGTAAATCAATTATTAATAAGACTAAGGTTTACCATTATCATTTGAAAAAAAAATCTTTGAAAAGTTTCAGGGTAAAGTTTTGGTCTTATGAGAAATAAATGACTTGTGTTAGCCCTGAGCACAGTATCTCATGTTATCATTGGCAAGAAACAGAGTACAGAAGGGTCTGAGACTAGAATTGCATCTGTGATAACAGCATGTTGGAGATATACTGCTTATTGTTTCAGCTATGTTGAAATTCTGGGTTAGAATCCTGAAAAAGAGCACACCAAACTCATAGTCCCTTGGAGATAGTTTAAGCAGAATTCTTTAGCCAGTTTCACAAGAAAACAGAAACATTATCACGCCGAAATGATGCCCAGGCTAGAGACTTAGAAACTGATTAGCAGCAAATAAAAGATAAAACAGGGCTGGGCTCGGTGGCCCAGCCTGTAATTTCAGCACTTTGGGAGGCCGAGGTGAAAGGATTGCCTGAGCCTGAGGGTTTGAGACCAGCCCGGGCAACCTGGCGAGACCTCATCTCTACAATAAAATAAAAAATAGCTGGGTGTCATAGTGCATGTCTGGAGTTCCAGCTACTTGGAAGGCTGAGGCAGGAGGATTGCCGGAGCCCAGCAGGTCAACACTGGAGTGGCCGTGAGCATGCATGCCACTCCTGCCTGGGCGAAGGAGTGATACTCCAACTGAAAAAAAAAAAAAAGAGAGAAAAAATAGAAAAGAAAACAGAATATGATGGAGTCACATTAATGAATAGAGATACAGAAGGAAGAAGCGTAAGTTCTCACTACTTAGTACATACCCTGCAGGACATGTAGCATGCATGAAGGTCAGCCTTCCTGGGATTTTTAAACTACTGGATTCCCAGTTTATTCTTATTCTCTATTGCTCCATATGTAGCTTTTGGTAAATCCCCTCTTTACTTGATCTGGATTTCTACATCTTGAACCGTTGAAGCTTAACTAAAAGTGTCCCCTTTCTAACCACAATCCATGTGAGGTCCCATAATTTTCTTGAGTTATTGTAAATTAATTCAATCACCAGCCATTCATCCAGCCACATAATCTAGGAACCAGGGAGTCATACTTCATTCTTTCCTCTGCCTCATCAACTCCCCAGCTTTTTCCAAATCCCCACACTAGCCCTGTCTTGCCACCTAATTCTCAGGATGGATGGCCTTCTTCCTCCTTAATAAAACTCATTCAGCATATTATTATCTATTCCCTGCACTATTGTGAAATTTTGGTAACTATTTCCCTCCTGTCACTCTTGTTTTCTTATAATTTTATTCAAAGTAACCAATATGAGACATATATATGACTATTTACTTTTCTGATTAAAGCTCTATCACAAGTTTATGCCCCGTTACACTAAATTATCTGTGGCCTGCTTCTGTCTACTTCTCCAGCTTCAGCTTCTGCAGTACTTTGTGCCAGATGCCTTGGTGTCAAGCGTCTTCCCCATCTTCATTTTTGTCATGATCCCCCACTTGTTCTTCAACATTTAACTAATTGGCCATTTTCTCCAGGTGAAGTTTCCTGGACCCTTCTCTGTGCTTCCACAGCTATGCGCTCTCTCACCTAGTGCATCTCATTGTCTGCTGAATAAGTACCTTAATTGTCTGGTCTTCCACGAAGCTATCAGGTTTCTGATGGTGAGGACTGCCTTATATCACACTGAAAACCTGGAACATGCCTGGAATGTGCCAGTGACCGATGAACACTGTTGAACAAATTTGCTTTAGGCATTGCAGTCCCTTGGATGCAGGTGAAGAGCTCACTTGCATCATCCGCTTGAACCCACTGTTTTCAGCAGCAGGGTCTTTCGTGGCAGCTTTTATATCTGCTGTGCCAAATCCGGTTTGTGGCTGGCACAATGAGGTATGTGGGCACCTGCTCAGAAAGACTTAGCAAGAAGGCTCTGTGGAATAATTTGTACCCCTGTGTGGTTTCCCTGAGAACTGGCTTCACTAAATCATCTTTTGCAGTTCAGTTTTATTTTAAAGCACCTTCAACCTTACCCTCCTGTGATGAACCCTACTTTTAGAAGAATACTTCAGTTGCTCCCTGTTATCTTTCCCCTACTCTAAAATAATCTACTCTTTTAGAAAGATGTGTTTTGATGCCAACAGAAAGGGCTGGGCAGCTGGGACTGCAGAGGGACAAGCATCACCTCGGGCATCAAACTGTTCATAGTTAGATTTATAGGGGAAATAAATGCATAAATAACTTGCTCTTACTTTACTATATTTGGTTTTGATTTATTGGATACAATATATTTTTAAATGTCATCCTAAAGAAATGAGTGTGTGATGCTGTTTTAGAGCTTAAACTTGAAAGGATTTCAAGTGTGAAGAGTTGGTCTCCCCTGGAGACATTTTACAGTCACCATCATTAGTGTCAAGCGGAACAACCCAGGATGCTCCTTTATGCTCATTGTCTCTGTTCCTAAAAGATCAAATGTAGATTTTCCTTGTATATATAGCTGCTAGGACCTTGCCACTTTCTAGAGGAAGTGTCAGCGCCTGAAGCAGAATTTCAGATCTCACCAGCTCAGGATCTCACCCTTGCAATGATCCTGTTTAAGGATTGTGGCAGGCAGAATAATGGTTCCCCAGAACATCCACATATAATCTCTGGATTATGTGAACATGTGACATTATATTCCAAAAGGGAATTGAAGTTGAAATCAGAAAGAGCCTCCTGGATTATTGAGGTGGGCATAATGTAATCACATGGGTCCTTAAAGTCATAAGAGAAAGGAAGAAAAGTCATTCTAACCAATGTAAAGATGGAGGAAGAGCATAAGCCAAAGAATGCAAGCAGCTTCTAGAAACTGGGTTGAGTCTTCAGTCAGTTAGGAAACAGTCAATAAGGAAACATAGTTCTCAGTCCTACAACTGCAAAGAGCTGAATTTTGCCAATAATCTGAATTAACAAGGAGATGGATTTTTCCCTAGAGCTTCCAAAAAGCCTCCCCACTGACATCTTGATTTTATCCTGGAGAAACGCAAATTGGACTTCTGACTTATCATACCATGCAATAATAAATGTGTGTTGTTTGAAGCCACTAAACTTTTTATTGCGGCATAGGAAAGCAATGCAATGTCTATCGAAAACATTGATCAACTTATTGTTGATAGGGGCAAAAATGCTTTCAAGAACACTGCAATCTTAATGTCAAGAAAATATAAAAAGACATAAAAATTTTAACCATGATGAAAGAGCAAGACAATATTTTGAGACAGTAATTGGTTTCGTGGCCTACAACAGTTCATGATAAATTGCCAAATTAATTCTGCTAAGTTTCAAAAAGAGTCTTAAGGAAGAAGCAGAAAGAAATGAGTTCAGTTTCCTGATCTCAAGTAAATACCAGAAATTAAGACCAGAGTTGCTGGAAAGTATTGTGAGCATTGCTGTATTTAAGAGAAAATGACATTATATCATGAGACATTTCATGATACTGAATGTAGGAATGTGGAGAATCCAACTGAAGTTTTCAGGAAGATGTTAAGAAGACGATTGAACAAGAACTGAGCTTTGATGTACAGGTGCGATGATTTTCAAAGGGAAGAGAGAAAGAAATTTTCCAGAAGAGAACAAGAGCACATTTGCTAAAAGCCACCCACTAAATTGAAGTAGATCTTCTCACTGCAGAACCACATACAGTCATATCAATAACTTCCTCACCTCAGCAGTGGGCAATGCACGGCTTCTGAAAATGAAACAGAATGCAGAGTAATCTCTCACAGTTTTCCTTTAATCCAACATAGGCACAACCTGACTTGTAAGAAATTTAGGAAAAGGAATCACTAACATTTTGGTTTCTAACCCTGCCCAAGCTGGGACAAAATAAAGGTCTTTGAAAGACAGAAGAAGTGCTCAGATGATCCCAACTTTCCAGTCAAATACAGGAGTATTGAAGGAATAAAGAGATTTTATGATGGACAAAATGCTCTTGGAACAGTCCGTAATGCTTTCTCTGCTCCAAAGAGGATATGCTTGAGTCAGTGGTGGGTCCTCGCCTACCAGAAATTCTCTCTGAACATACCTCAGCTCTATGGACTTACAAGACTAAAAGTAGTCAGTTGAAGCAAACAGTATATTTATTGTCTCTTCCTTCCCAGAGTTCCATAGAACCAAGTTCTTGGGGAAAGCCATGTAGGGCAATGGAAAGATAGTGACCCTTTTAATAAGAAGACGTGGGTGGAATTTCTGCCTTCAGTTCTTGTTAACAACGAAACTTCATATCAATTACACAGTCTTTTTGGGCTTTAGGTTCTTGATTTGTAAATGGCACTGGTGATATTAATGCACTTCTCTTAGAATAAGCATTTATGGCCGGGCTCGGTGGCTCAACCTGTAATCCCATGCTTTGGGAGGCTGAGGCAAGGGGAGTGCCTGAGCCCACAGGTTCAAGACCAGCCGGGCAACTTGGCAAGACCTCGTCTCTACAATAGATAAAAAATTAGCCAGGCATGGTAACACATACCTGTAGTTCCAGCTACTTGGAAGGCTGAGGCGGAAGGATCGCTGGAGTCCAGCAGGTCGACACTGGGGTGGCCGTGAGTGTGTCACTGCACTCCAGCCTGGGAGACAGAGTGAGACTCCAACTCAAATATATATATTTTATATACATTCAAAGTAACATAAATATGAATAAGAAAGTGAACATCATTGGACTCACTAACCAGCTTCAAATAATCAAACATTACCAAAACCATTCAACGAAGGGCAATGTGTGGCTTGAAAGAACAAAATGTGTGTTGAATGGGATAAAGATGTTTCTGTTAATTCAAGAAGCTTGCCAGGTGCAGCGGCTCACACCTGTAATCCCATCACTTTGGGAGGTGGAGGTGGGAGGATTGCTTGAGCCCAGGAGTTTGAGACCAGCCTGGTCAACATGGCAAAACCTCATCTCTACAAAAAAAATCAAAAAATTAGCCGGTTTGGTGGCTTGTGCCTGTAGTCCCAGCTACTTAGGAAGCTGAGGAGGAAGGATCACCTACATACAGAAGGTCGAGGCTGCCATGAGCTGTGATCGTTGTGATGGTGCCACTGCACTCAGCCTGGGCAACATGGTGAGACCCTGACTCAAAAAAGAAAGAAAAGAAACTTTATAGAGTGCTCTGTATGGGTCAGGTGCTGGGGAACAGAGAGGGCATAGTCAATATTTCTGCCCTCAAAGAGCTCACAGTCAATGTCATACATCACCAAATACAAGGAAGCAAGAGAAATGCTGCTTTAGAGGTATGCATATGCACAGATGCTGTGGGACCACAGAGGAGGAGACTTTACCAAGACTAGGGAAGGCAGCACTTCCCACGGGCGAAGATGAGGGCTGAGTCTTAAAGAACGAGGAGATATGAGCCAAGTATATACAGGCAGAAGGAACAAAATGTGCACAGACATAACTCGCTCAGAGTCTAAGATTTTGGGGAGGGCTGTGGAGCCAGGACCATATAGTGCATGGGAAGTGACGCTGGAAAGGTAAACTGCTGACACTCATACATACACTCAACAGATATTAATGCAGTGCCCACTCTGTGTCCATTGCTGTTCTACACACTGAAGAAACAGCATGAACAAAACAGGAATGCCAGCTAGGTGCAGTGGCTCATGCCTGTAATCCCAGCACTTTGGGAGGCTGAGGTAGGAGTACTGCCTAAGCCCAGATTTGAGACCAGCCTGGGCAATTTGGTGAGACCTTATTTCTAAAATAGATCAAAAAATTATCCGGGTGTGGTGGTATGCACCTGTAGTTCAAGCCACTTGGAAAACTGAGGCAGAAGGATCACAGGTCGAGGCTGTGGTAACCATGAGTATGCCCCTGCACTCTAGCCTAGACAACAGAGACTCCAACTCAAAAAAAAAAAAAAGTACAAATAAATGATAACTGAGTTTTGTTTTCTTTTTAATGTCTTAATCTGGCAAAATTAAAAGTTGGCAAAAAAACAAACAATGACCAAAAAAACAGCAACTCTGTGTGAGTCCTCAAAATATCTTTTTAGTTATACGGGTCCATGAAATTGAAAGGACTAGGAACCACTGGATTAGATGGTCTCTAAGCTCCCTTCTGGCTGGAATTCTCACTGTGTCGATTGTCACACCTGTTGGCAACAAGTCTATCATTGGTCTTACGAAGAAAGGAGTAGTTGATTGTCAAGTTTTCAATTTATTAGAGGCTTTCAACTATGGCTGCACATAATTCACATGGCAACCTTTAAAAGAATACTGAATCCACAGTGCTTCTCACCCAAATAAATGAAATCAGAGTTTCTGGCAACACAGCCCAGGCAGGGGAACTTTGTTCAAAGCTCTCCATGTAGTGATGTTAATATGCAGCCAGGAATGAGAATCAC
>CAUYQG010180374.1:0-18129 GCA_963574415.1 Tarsius wallacei | reverse complement strand
CAAAGCTATCTCCATTCTCTAAGAAACTTGTTTTTTGCTTTTCCCCCCCAACCTAATGAACAGCCTGCAATCAGTATAGAGAAGAAGAATGTCAGGAAATGCAGCTTTCTACATACAGACTGTGCTTTTGTTCTCCAAAACCTAAGACAGCACATCTCTTTCAGATGTATTAGCTACAAGTGAGCCCAGCCAGAAGTTATCAGACAGAATGGACAAGATGTCATTTAGCTGTCGTTTCAGTCCCCTACTATGTGCCAACATTGAGTGACCTGCTCCCCGAGTCTGCATGTCTTTAGAAAGACTGCAAGATTACATGAGTCCATATTTTCTGTACGTAAACATTTGATCTACAAGGAACACTCAGCCTGCAAACACACTTACCCTTTCACAATAATTCTCTGTGCTAGTTAGACCAATGACATATCTGCATTGGATCTCAACCATTTAAAAATAGGTCTTCAATGGAAGTCTGTTGCTTTGTGCATGTCAATTTCTGAATGGACCAGCTGACTGAGTTCTCAAGCTACAATATTGCCAACTGAAAAATACACCTTCCTTAAACAAAAGATACTTTTTGTTCCCAGGAAGCTTTGTTTCCTTTTCTAGCCCCAAATGCCACAAAAGACACATTCTGCCTTCCTCAATAGTGGTTTTAGGCAACCAGAAACAGCAAACAAGATAACAGAGCAAAAAGCTTAAGAAACAAAACCAAAGTGAGGTGGAGGTGGGGGACGAGAGGTGTAGGGAGAAATGGAATCTAAACTCTACTTTGTGATCAAAGAAACTGAGCCTTCACTGATGGGCTGGGCAGGGGTAGGTGAGGGGTACAAAGAAGGGGAAGAGGATATATTCTGTTGCGAAAAAGTAAGTGTTGTTATCTCTGTTTTTGCTTCAATAGCACCCAGAGAATGCATCGCAAGAGAAATCTAGTTTAATAACTAAAACTGATTCAGTGAGAGTACCACAAGTTTGTGTGTGACACTGTGGAGACATTCCGCCAAATCGAGGAACTATACAAGCACTGATATGACAATTCTTCAAATATTCGAGTACGTTTCGGCACCAGAAAAGAAGTTCATGATTACTGACAGGACACAGCGATCAATTTAGTGTCACCTATTTGCAGGATGTGCACTCAGCCTGTCATATCCTCTTTTAAAGAAACTGCTAAGGCCTGGAGCGCTACTGTCACCTATTTCCCGGGACTATGGGCCTAATACACAGTGTCACTAACGGAAACCAAATAGTGACCAGAAGCCTAAGGAGTCCTCTCGGGGCGTCCTTCTGAAGCACAGCCCCTACAATCTGTGTGCCGTAGTGTAAAGACTGGAAGTGTTGCGGTACCTCCTCCCTCCCGGCCGCGCGTCCGGAAAGTCCTGGCTGTCAAGCTGGTGGCAGCGAGTCCCAGCGGGGCCCAGCCCGGCGGCGTCCCGTGTCGCACCGGTAGAGTGCGGCGGGTCCTATGGCCAGCCACACCTCATCTTTGTTCGCTTGCCCTCACCAAGAGGAGAAGAGAGCCGGGCCTCAGAAGTGTATAAGGGGTGACCCTCACGCCCGTGGCTCCTCCACGGGGTCCCAGAGGAAATCCGTGGGCAAGCCTGACCCTCTCCGACTCCCAAAAAGCAAGCTGGGCAGAGGGGTGGGCAAGCTGCCCCCCCTCCCCGCACGCACACAAAAGTTGGGAGGCATGAACGTGGGAGCGGGGGGCGCGCGCCACGGAGCCCGCGATTGTGCATGTGCACGCCAGTGTGTGTGCGCAGGAGGAGGGAAGGAGGTGCTCCAGCCCCGCTTACCTCTCGAAGATGAGCCGCACCAGGAAGATGCAGAAGGCCAGAGGGAAGGTGAGGTAGAGGTCCTCAGCCTGTGGGAAGGTGACTTCCTCTGTGTTCTTCAGGTCCGGCCAAGTGACATCGTGCAGGAGCCAAAACCTCTCATTCCAGAGCCAGGCTAAGATCCCTGCCATCTTGCTTTGTCCACTCCTGTCCTGTGGCTCCCGCTGCCTGCCAAACTCTGCCGCACAGTGCGCCCGGGGATGCGCGACCGGCTAGCCCCCAGCCTGTGCCGCCGCCTCCTGCGTGGCCGCTGCTCTCAAAGGCTCATGCTGAGCCTGGGTTCTCTCCTCCTTCTGACAGTGCTGGGGAAAGGGGCCGCCCCGCCTGTCACATGGCAGCCTGGGCCGCTCGCCCTGGTTGGTTGGTCCTCACGTCAAGCCGCAAGGCACACGCGGCCAACACGCCCACGCCCAGAGGGTAGCTGCCCCCAGGGTGCAGGGACACCGCTCCCGGCATGCCGCCCGCCCCTGCGCTGGCTTACCGCTTTGCGCTTAGGGCAGACATCCGAAGCCAGCCCCCCAAATCCGCCCTAGCCCCCGGCGGGCCTGCACATGCTTAGAATGCTAGTTTCTGCTCCATTGGAGTTTCAGGACTCTTGGTCCTCTTCCTGTGCACCGGGAGGCGGTAGGGAGGCAGGTAAGGGTCGAGGCTGAGCTTCAAAACCAGCTCTGTCTTGAGAGGGGAGGGCAAAAGGAGAGCAGTAGGGGGCGCAAATAGAGGAAGAATAAGTAGGAGGGACAGGATCATCCACTTCAGCGCTTGGGTAGGCAGGATGAAAATCAGGAACTAGGGCAGGATGGTTTGGCAAGAACCCTCTGCCTCTACCCCATGCCTGGCTTTCCTCCATCTCTGACTTTCCAGCCTGGTTACACTACTGCTTCTCATCAAAGCAGCTCCCCCATGGAACGAAGCCCTCTATTTTGATTTATGAGATGGTTTGAGAAATTGTTTAATTGCTATTTGAGTGTTACTTGCTATGTGAGGACAACTGTAGCGCTGTGTAAAACTACCATGAACTGTGCCCTGAACTTCTGATTCTTAAATCCGTTCAGTTAAACAACTCCACCTGAATGTGTTAAGCCACCTCATGGCCAAACTACTATCCTTCCCCTTAATATCTCTTCCTCCTGTAGTGTTGGCTGAAGCCAAAATGTAAAGTCATTTTTCTCTCTTCTTTCCTTTTCTCTTGCCTTTTTTCTTATCCATCACAAATCCCATAAGCAACATTTTAAAACTGTAATCTCACCACCTCTTCTGTTGCCGTCTTGGTCAAGTCAACCAACATTTGTCACCTTCCAGTAACCACATAACTCCCAGTTTCAACTATTGTCCTTCTGCAGTCTATGAGGTCTGACAATTAAGTTTGCAAACCCATCCTAGCAAAAGTGCTACATATCCCATTGCTGAATATCACTATGGTCACCTTCAAGTACTCCCCTTGGGAAGCTATACACCAATGCCAGTGTGTAGTTCACCCATCAAAGCAATTTTAGAACTCTTCTTCTGGAATGGCCATCAGAGCCATCGTTGTACTACCCTTGATGTCTTGAATGTCATCAAAATGTCTTCCTTTTAATATTTCCTCTATCCTTTGGTAAAGAAAAAAGTCAATGGGGGCCAAATCAGGTGAGTAAAGAGAGTGTTCCAAAGCAGCTATTTTTTTACTGACTAAAAACTCCCTCACAGACAGTGCTGTGTGAGCTAGTGCATTGTTGTGATGCAAGAGCTCCTTCAGAACCCTTTTTGAACACCCCTTCCTCATGCCAAGACTTTCAGTTAAGATTTTCCTAGCTGTTTCTCTATCGATGTTTATTTGACCTGCTATGCCTCTCACATCAGCCAATGATTTTGATATACAATTCGATGAACTTTTGCAATGTTTCCATCATTTCTGCTTGTTACTGACTGTCCTGACCTCTCTTCATCCATGATGCTTTCTCTCCCCTCAGAAAAACATTTAATCTGTTTGCACACTATTTTCTTTATGGCATTATCCACACAAACCTGGACTAATATGCCCCTGATTTCACTTTCACTCTTGCCAAGTTCAACAAGAAATTTAACGTTTGTTCATTGCTCGACTTCAGGTGCTAACATTCTCACAACAGCACACAAAAACATGCAACAACATTAATGAATGCTACTCAGCAAGATACTGTCATACATCAACACAAACACAGCTGTGAGACACTGCTATACCAAGGTTATGAAACCCTACAGAGTTGTTTGTACTGTGCTGCCAATGTAAGCGCATGGTGGCAAGTTCGTGAACTTAATTGTCAGACCGCGTTTTCCCAGTCAGAGTGAACCTGTTGAAATGTAAGTCAGATCACTCCTGTGCTGAAAGCCCTACTTCTTTGTCATTCCTTCCCAAGGGAAAGCCATAGCTGCTACAATATCCTCTGACATCTGGCTCTGTTAACTTTCTGACTCAGCTACTCTTTCCTCTTTTTTATTCTGCTCCAGTCACACCAGCCTCCCTGCCCTTCCTGGAACATACCAGTTATTTGCAGTTGATTTTGTGCTTGCTTGTCTCTGTTCCAGGAACACTTTTCCCACAAATATCCATGTGTGCTCTCTCCTTAATGTCACTCTGGATAATGACTTTGCTGGGTACCCTGGTTAATCTACAAGCCTCACATCCACCATTTGCTCTTCCTATTCTGCTTTTCTCCATGGCATTCATCACCAGCAACACAAGCTGTATTTTACTGACCTCACTATTGACCTCCCACATACATACACACTAAAAGGTAAGCTTCAGAAAGTTAAAGTTTTGTGTCTATTTTATCCATTGTTCTATTTCTAGGACCTTAAACAGTGCCTGGCACATAGTAGATACCCAATAAACTATTGAATTAATATATCAATATAACCTCAACTGCAAATCTTTCCTAGGAGAGCAAAAAAACCTAAATAATTGTGTTAGATGTTTACATATTGACAATAGACTTGCATGCAGAATAGTGTGGGCATGAAGAAGGGATTGGTCAATTCTAGGGTGGGAGAAGGAAAGTATCATTGAAGTGAGTCTTAATCCAGGAGAAGAAGTCACCATCTCCACTCCAGACTAAGTGGCCAGCTGCTCAGTGTTACTGGCAACTCTCTGGAAGATGCCTTGGCACCAACTGCATTCATGTAGGCCACAGAGAAGAGGTTTTGTTAAGGCTTTCACCACTTTTGTGGCTGAAGGTCATGTCATGGTGGGGTGAAGCCTTCTGAGCCAGTGAAATCCCAGCTGTGGCTGCCTCTGGTTTTGTGTCATTCCCTCCTGTAGGACCTGATAATAATTCTCCTCTTACCCCGGGGTTTCTGTGCCATCCGGCAGCTCACTATGTCCCAAGCATGCATAATAGTAAGTGTTCCTGAGCTAATGCCATAGGGCTGAACTTCGATCATAGGCAATGGAAGCCAGTGGATATATTTTTATTTCTTTCCCTTTCTCCCACCCCTCAGACCCACAAGGTAGCTTCAAATACCCTCTCTGAAAATGCCCCGTGATGTAAACCCATCAGCTTATTTCAAGGTTTAGCCCCACTCAGTAACCCACTCCCTTATATGTCTTCTTCTCTTTCTCTATCTCACTCTCCTTTTCCCTCAAATTTGCTCTCCTGAAACTACACTTCCCTGAATCTTCTGTTTTTCTAGAGAAGCCAAAACTATAGAAGAGCAAATGATAGTGTTGCTCTCTGATTCATCAACTTCGAGAAGGTGGTGGGATTTCAGGAACATTTTGGAAGGTGAGTTTTGTTGGACAGTGGAAGGAGGATTTGGTACTCATCTGTGAATCTTGCATAAGTACCAATAGTACCTGTCTTGCCTCTGTCATCCGACTGTCATGAGGCCCACATGAAGGGACTTATGGGAAAGAGCTTGTAAATGGTTTTCCTCTATACTTTTGTACAGTGCAGCAAACATATGCTTTAAAAAAACAATATGCTCGGCAAAACTCCAGGCAATGGCCCCTTCCTACCACCCTCCACCCAAATGTTTATTCTGAAACAGAGTAAAATATCATTCTCTGTCTAATAAAATGTGAATTTTATTGGTTCAAGGATGAACTGTTGGCCCCAAATAGCAATTAAAATCTTTCTTCAGGTATTGGGGGCTGGGTCAAAGCCAGTCTTTCTTTGGACTCTTGGATTCAAGATTTCAAACTCAGAAAATGTTTGCCCCTTATTTCATCATACAGATAAAAAAAAGTAGAAGCTAGTCTGCAACAAGAGAGAAGAATAAAGCAGACCTGTAGAAAACCTTTTCTATTATTGACAGAAAGAGAAGACATTTCTTTTATTGACAACCATCAATTACTTTGGTATTCCTAGCTAAACCAAGTCACCAGCTAGGTTTTCTAATAATCAAAATCTATTTAAATGTCAGTATTCCTCTTGCAACATTCTTTGATATACTATTGTTGTGTTAGAACCTCATTAAAATTTCAAGCATGTGTTATAAAACTACCAAAAAAAAAAAGTGAGAAACAACTATGTTATTTGATGGTGGGCTATTCAATTAGGGATTCAATTCACCTTAGTTATACATCTACAAATTTATGGATATGTTCAACCACCTGTTAGGTGTAATCAATCATAATGGCATTTTCTATATGTACATATAGGTGAATAGCAATTAGAAGGCAGATGTTTAATCCAGTTTTTGTTTGTTTTGTTTTGCTATAATACAGTAGTACAGACTGGGTAATTTGTAAAGAAAAAAGTTTATTGGTTTATATTTCTGGAAGCTGGGGATTCCAAAAGCATGTGACTGGCATCTGTTGAGGCTCATCCCATACCAGAAGGCATCACACAAACACACAGTCCTGTTGGCATTGAAGCTCCCCGTTCCACATAGCACCTGGGACCAACTGTCTTCTTATCTTAAGTTTCTATGAAATAGTTTCTTATATTCATGATAAATTCCCCTTTACACTGTTATTTTAATTCCCCAAAGTCCCCTAATATCCATGACATTACTCTAAGAGCACATCTCTTAGACACAGTTCTAAGCGGAATTCAGGCCCTAGGGAAGGTTGTTCTCAGGAAAAATATACATAGCAAACCTCCCAAGAAAACCACTTTATACCTATGCAAGAAAGACTTCTAACTGTTGCCCCAGGAAGCCAAAATACAATTTATGCATCAGACAAATATGCGGCTCAGTGAGAAAGTGAAATAGTTTGGTCAGTAAACAGAAGAGACAAGGCAAAAGAGAAGGTATGAAAAATTTTGCTCAGGGAAGGAAGTGACACTGGCTACACCACATATTAGGAAAGCACACTTTGTTTTTTGAATAGAAAACATCATCAGAGAATACACCCTTATTTCCAAGCAACTAAAATATATCAACAAAGCTGAGCCTTATCTCTCATTCTCAGGTACACACCCAGGTCTTAATACTCCACATACATTTGAGTAAGAAATCTTCACTTCTTAAATGCAGGAGAACAACCAGAAGTCAGATGAATTTCCACTATGAGTTGCATAACACAAAATTGAAGTACTTATTCTACAAAAGAAAGTAAAAGCTATTTGTGGAACAGGATGTGCTCATATGGAAAGCCAGATCGCAATACACACCAACACCCTCAAGATGACTCTTGAAAGTATGTGACAAGCGCCTGAGTATTGCAGAAAACACAGATTTCTTGCTCCAAGGAGGAAGAAGGCATTCTGTTTTGAAGAGGTCAAGAAAACTTCAAGGAAGAGGCAGAAATAGAATTAGACTTTGAAGAATGAGTAAGATTTGAAAAGGCATGAGCAAAGGTAAAAAGTGAGGAAGATTTGCTGATAGATAATAAACATTGCTGAGACTCTAGATTACAAGTAGCTTTTAGTATGAGATAAATAAATACTTCTACTTATTCAGTGAGAACTGTATTTTATCTACAATCACAGCATGTAATTAGCAAATCTATAGTATGGTGACTGGGACACAATACACATTCAACTATTGTAGGTTTTAGAAATATATAGAAATAAAGTTATTTATTGCTTAAAACCTTGGACAGTGCTAAAAATATCCAATTTAAATACACAGTTTATTGATTTTAAAGGAATCTGGTTTCCACTGAGAATAGTATGGAAATATTGCTTAATTTTATTTCTGCAGTTTTCTTATAATTGACAAAACTCTCTTAAATCTACACTCATTTTTTCTGTCCACACACTACTCCCTTGGGTTTGCATTTAGGTAGTATTGGGTGGAGGTGGGGAGGACTGGTTTGGACAAGAAACAGGCAGAATTAATCCTCGCAGTATGCAAATCATACATGGCAGTGCAGAAAAGGAGGTGGGGCTCTTGGCTCTTGTAATACCAGCACTTTGGGAGGCCAAGGCAAGTGGATTGCCTGAGCCCATGGGTTCGAGACCAGCCCAGGCAACTTGGCAAGACCTCATTTGTACAGTAAATAAAAAGTCAGTCAGGTGTGGTAATGTGTACCTGTAGTTCCAGCTACTTTGGAAGGCTGAGGTGGGAGGATTGCCGGAGCCCAGCAGGTCAATGCTGGGATGACCATGAGTGTGCCACTGCACTCCAGCCTGGGTGACAGAGTGAGACTACAACTCAAAAAAATGGGGGGGGGGGGAATGAGTGTTTAGCTCACAGCATTGGAGTTAGGCTGAGTTAAGGTCTGTAAGCTAAACAGGAATTGAATACACATTATTCACTGAAAGTTTTCCAGCAGGGCTTCCTCCCTCCCATGTTCACCACATCAGGTATTTAAAAAAGTCTTTATTCTCTCTCTTCTGCCTTGACAGTCTTCCTCTGGGAAATCTTTTATGTTATTGACAACCATCAATTACCTTGGTATTCCTAGCTTGACCAAGTCACCAGCTAGATGTTCTGCCTTCTTTCTAATAATCAAAATCTATTTAAATGTGAGTGTTCCTTTCACAACTTTCTTTAATGCAATATTGTTGTGTTAGAAGCTTATTAACATTTTAAGCATATGTTATAAAACTACCAAAGAAAAGTAAGAAACAACTAGGTTATTTGACTGCGGGCTATTCAGCTAGGGATTCAATTCACCTTAGTTATACATCTATAACTTCATACATATATTCAGTGACCTGCTAGGTATAATCAATCATGATGGCATTTTCTATATGTATATAGAGATGAATAGCATTTAAAAAGCAGGTGTCTTAATCCTTTTTTTTTTTTTTTGCTGCTATAACACAATACTACCATCTGGGTAATTTATGAAAAAAAGAAGTTTATTGGTTGATGGTTCTGGAGGCTGGGGACTACAAGTGATGACATTGGCATCAGGTGAGTGTCATCCCATACCAGAAGGCATCACATTACAAGCAATCACACATGAAAGGCACAGAGAGAAATGGAGCTGAACTTAACTTTTTCTATTAGGAACTCAATCTTGCAATAACTAATGCACTCCCAAGACAACAGCATTAATTCCTTCATAAGAGCAGAACCTAGAACCTTCATGGCCTATTCACCTCTGGAAGGTGCCACCTTTTTTTTTATCTTTTTTTTTTTTTTTTTTTTAGAAAGCAGAATTTATTAAGAGGAACGAAAAGTTCCCACAGTGGTGGGAGGGGCCTGAAGGGGTTGCCCAGTTTCACCTATTAATAGTATCACAATGACAATTAAATTTCCAACACATGATCTTTTGAGGGACTTGCTCAAAGTATAGCAGCACAGCATCAGATTTATTGGCAAATGTTTTTACAATCAAAGAGAAAAATCAATCTTCAGGCTAATTATTGGGAGGAGTAAATAATCTAAAATATCACTTGAAATTATTGACTTTACATAGAAACACCAAATTTTAGTACTGGAAGGGACCTTATATGCCCATGAGTACAATTCATCCTTTGTGGTCATCTAAACTATGATTAAACATCTCTGATGACAGGGAGCTCACTACCTTGCAAATGGACACATTTCATTTTGGCACACTTATGGCTATTAGAAAATCCTTTAATAAATATGTGATCTTGAGAAGCCTAGCCAGATAGTCTTAGTTTTCACACTTGTAAAATTGGGATGAAATTTTTATGTTGGTTAAATAGACCTAAACTCAAGGACAAGATTCATGTCTAGTCACATCACCTTGAACAAAGCACAGCACTGTATATTTGACTAATCACTTCTATACAAAGAAATTACAAATATCTCTGTTGTGCTCATGTCACCTAGGGGTTCCTTGCCTCTGTGTACAACAATAGCAAAAAAGTCCAACTTGTCTGCAGAATGATTAGCCATTTTTTGTGCTCTGTTCAATTTAGACATAGAAAGATTGCTTGGAGACCCTTGAAAAAAATTTTTAACAGGTTGTCATCACTCAGTAGTGTAGATGCAGAAAAAATTTAAACACTTGAAGTTTAAATAGAAGATCTTCATGAATTCTACAGAACATGAATGACCTGTAGCATCTAGTTTTTTGCATAGAATAAAAAATGTGAAGACAAACAGAGAAAAGAAAAGCTATGTTAGATGTAAAAGCTGGGTGGTTATCTAGATACACTTATAGAGGGCAGGCAATACACATTCATTCCATATCTTGTTTAAAAGTGACTGTAAGCCATAGAGCTATCGAGTAGCTTGGGAAGAATAACAATTGCGACTACCAAACCCATGGATTTCAAGAATGTCCCATGTTATTTAAAAGTAGGGATTGCAAACCCAGATGCCAGACAGGTAACAAAATGAATGTAACAGGCCAGGAGAAAGAAAATAGGAGGGAAGTGAAGATTTTACTGGGGCCCAAATTCTCCTTTTCTTCTTCCTTCTTCTTTTAAATTTCTTTGTTAAAACAACTCTATTGGTAGATCAGTCATATCTGTTGGCAAGTATTTACAATCTTCAGTTACTTTCTTGTCTTCACACCTAAAGGGCTACATTCATTTAGAAGGCCATAATTTCTGTTAAACAAAAAAAAAAATTTCTGTTAAAAAAAGAAATAATTTTCTGCTTAAAAAAAAGAAGCAATTTTCTGTTTTGTTTTGTTTTTTTAAAGAATTTATCCAGCGACTGAGTATCAGAATGGTGAGGGATATGGAAATCATGAGGAGTTTTTTTTTTTTTTTGAGTTGGAGTCTCACTCTGTCCCCTAGCCTGGAGTGCAGTGGCCGGGAGCAGCCACTGCAGTCTCGACCTGCTGGGCTCTGGCGATCCTTCCGCCTCAGCCTTCCACCTCAGTAGCCAGAATTACAGGCACGCGCTACCACACCTGGCTGATATTTGATTTATTGTAGAGATGAGGTCTCGCCAAGTTGCCCAGGCGGGTCTTGAACCCACAGGCTCCGGCAATCCACTCACCTCAGCCTCCCAAAGTGTGGGATTACAGGCTGAGCCACTGAGCCCGGCTGAGGAGATGTTTAATTTAGTATATATATTAAGAGCACCAACTTTGGAGTTAAAAAGAAAATGTAGGTTTCAGTTCTGGTTTTACCAGTAATAACCAATTTTTTCTCATAAAAGTTACTCAACCTCTTGAAACCTCAGCTTATTCACATGTACAAAGGGAATTGTACTATTTACAAGGTGTTAAAGTTAGATTTAAATGAGATAATATAAAGTATTTAACATTTAAATGAAGGAACTTATTACTATTTGGATATTATAATATAGTAAAAATTTCATTATTTCAAGAAAAGAAGACCCAGACTTTGTTGAAAGAACCTACCTTTGAGGTAGGGTGAGCCTTTTAAATCTGAGAGAGAGTTTGCCATTATTTCTGAAATGAGTGGAAGAAATACCTTTTACTCCACAAAGAACATGAGAATGAAGCAAGGAGTGGAGAAAGAAAGGGAATGGAGGGAGGTTTTAGAACCTGTGCATCTGCTGTGTGATCCTTCATGATAATTTCACTAGAAAACCACCATAAACACCTTATACACAAACTGCTTAGAACCAGTGACATTTCTGGAAACTCCTAAAGAGATTGGGTATTGATATAGACAGCTTACACAAGCAAGCAAGTCAGAGGATGTAAACTGAAGAAAATTTGCAAAATTGTGAAATTGGATTTTGAATATGAGGAGACCACAAAACTGAATTTGAGTCACATGTAAAGAGCAGATGGGATCCATGGGGACAGCTGCATTCCAGCCACCCTGGGAACCATGGAAAAAAACCAGACAAGAAAAGATTGCTGGGAGACATGATATATGTGTTCCAATATTGGAAGGCTGAAGGGTTTGCAATCTGACTTGATCCGTATAGATCCACAGTGTAAAACTTAGGGCAACTTGCTGGTGTGCCTGAAAGGCTAATTGTATCTTCATAGGAGCAATGAACAAAGTTGGCCAAAAATGAAATCAGCAGCCACATCAGTGTACTTCCTGTCATGGTAAGTGTTAAGGCAGAGGTCTACCTGATAGAAGTATAGGGGAAGCCAGGCATGGTGGTGTAATCCCAGTACTTTGGGAGGCTGAGGTGAGAGGATTGCCTGAGCCCAGGGGTTCAAGACAAGCCTGTACTACTTGGCAAGACCTTGTCTCTACAATACATCATAAAATTAGCCTGGCATGGTGGTGCATACCTGTAGTACCAGGTACTTGGAAGACTGAGGCAGAAGGATTGCCTGAGCCCAGCAGGTCAAGAATGTGGTGGCCATGAGCCACCATATTGACTCAAAAAAAAAGTGTGGTGGAAAAGTATTTCTGTCTGAAGCTGACTTGTCACCTAAGTTCTGTTTAATACTTTAAAGCTAACATTAAACACCATGGAGAGAAGGGCAGGGATACAAAACAGAATCTGGAACTTCTTCAGCTGGAGGAAGTCATATACTCTACTATTGTCTTTTTTCCATGTGCCCACAGTGTGGCAAATTTAATCTGAATCCTTTTGAAATTGATCTTGTTCAGCAATTTCTTTCTAAGGTTACCTATCTCCTCCTCAGAGATTTTGCATTAACCATCTCAAAAAGTGAAGAATAAAAGTCTAATTTTTGATAGCTTAAAAGCTATTTTTGTCTTATATTAAGATCGCAATTCCTGCTTTCTTTTGTGTTGTTTGCCTGAGAATTTGTTTTCCATCCTGTCTTACTTTGAGTCTATGAATATTCTTTTAGGTGAGATGAGTTTCCTGGAGACATGATATTGTTGCATCATGATATTTTATCCAATTTGCCATCCTGTGTCTTTTCAGTGGTGCATTTAGTCTATTCACATTCAGGCTAAATATTGAGATGAGAGATTATTCCTGTCATGAGGTTTTTATAGGATTTGTTGTTGCTGCTGCTGTTTGTTTATTTGTTTATTGTCTCTCTTTTTAATTTTGGGGTTAATTTATGTGTGTTTTCAATCTTTTCCCTGCATTCTTGGGAAGGGCATTGACATTCTTTTTTTACTTTTTCTTTGTTTAATACTTTCTTAAGTGTCTCTTGTAGAGCTGGTCTGGAGGTAGTGTACACTCTTAGGGATTGAATGTCTGGACAGGATTTTAATTCTCCATTGCTGATGAAACTGGGAAGAGGATAACCTATTCTCTAAATGGTGCTGGGAAACTGGCTGACCACAGGCAGAAGATTAAAACAAGACCCCTACATATCACCATAAACAAAAATCAACTCCAAATGGATCAAAGACCTAAACAAAAAACCTCCAAACTATAAGAAACTTAGAGAATGCAGGAGACACCCTCATGGAAATTGAAACTGACAACCAATTCCTGATCAAAACCTCAAGTGCCCATGCCATCAGAGATAAGATAGACAAGTGGAACCTCATCAAACTGGCAAGTTTCTGTAAAGCCAAAGAAGCCATCAAGAGAGTGGGGACACTACCCACAGACTGGGAAAAAAAATATGTTTGGCAATTGTATATCTGACAAAGGCCTAACAGCTAGGATCTACAAGGAACTCAAATGTGCCAAAAAGAAAAAATAAAATAAAAACAGCCCATTACAAAGTGGGCAAAAGATATGAATAGATACTTCTTAAAAGAAGATATATAAGCAGCCAACAGATACATGAAAAAATGCTCAACCTCACTAGTCATCAAAGAAATGCAAATTAAAACCACACTGAGATACCACCTAACTCCAGTAAGGATGGTCATCATCAATAACTCAAAAAGCAACAGATGCTGGAGAGGATGCAGCAAAAAGGGAACACTTCTACGCTGTTGGTGGGAGTATCAACTAGTACAACCCCTGTGGAAAACAGTTTGGCAATTCCTAAAAGATCTAAAAACCAGTGTTCCATATGACCCCGCAATTCCCATACTGGGAATATACCCGGAAGAACTCAAAATTGCCCTGTGAAAAAGACACCTGCATACACATATTTATTGCAGCATTATTCACAATAGCAAAAACATGGAACCAACAGTGCTGCCCATTGAATGAGGACTAGATAAAAAAAGTCTGGTACATAAACACAATGAAATATTACACAGTCATAAATAAGGACAAAACTATGAACTTTGCAGCAACTTGGATGGACTTAGAATCTATAATACTGAGTGATCTATCACAGAAACAAAGAACTGAGTATCACATGTTCTCACTCATAAGTGGACCTTGAACAATTATTGTAATACTATAAGAAAGGGATAGGCAGTAGTGGGAAACTGTCAGAGGAGGGGGGCACACCTCATCAACAAGGGTACCTGCATAATGAACCATTTTATACGTAACCTTTAATCATACCCCACATCTTTAAAATTTTTTAAAAATGAATTTTGTTACTACAGAATTTGTCATATCTTTCATATTTTAATGTGACATATTTACACAAGGGGTGAACAGGTGTAGTCTTCCCAAACTTCCTTGACCATAAAACCTCTGTGTTACCCATCATTTTGTAAGACTAATGTTTCATTGAATGAAATTTGAAGCACTGTACTAACAATAGGTCTCCAAGCTCCTAGTTTTCTGGTAACATTGTATCAGTCCTGGCAAGATTAGTAGCAAAAACCCTATCTCAAGTTGCACTTTCATGATTACCATTATAGGAAAAATAAGCATGATAAATCACATACTGGCATTTAAAGCTTCTACCCAGAAGTGATATTGCTTTTTTTTTTTTTTTTTTTGGAGTTGGAGTCTCCATTGCCCAGGCTGGAGTGCAGTGGCATGCGCACAGCCACCCCAGCATCCACCTGCTGGGCTCAGGCAATCCTTCCACCTTCAACCATACAAGTAGCTGGAACTACAGGTGTGCACTACGAAGCCTGGCTAATTTTTTGATTGAGTGTAGAGATGAGGTCTTGTCAAGTTGCCCTGGCTGATCTTGAACCCATGGACTCAGGTAATCCCCTCACCTTGGCCTCCCAAAGTGCTGGGATTACAGCGTTGAGCCACCATGCCTAGCCAAGACATTGCTTCTAATACTTACAGTTTATTGGCCAAAGCAAGTTATATGGTCAGGGCTAACTTCAAAGTGGGACATGGATATCCAACCAAACCTGAAAAATCTCAACATAATGGATTCGTATCTGGATGCTGTGACTGAGAACACAGAGTAATTTAATATTTGAAGGCATGAGTCCTCAAGTCAAAATGCCTGTGTTTGGATTAAGGACCCCTATTCACCAATGATGATTGGTAAGTAACAACCTCTGTGCCCCAACTTCTAACCAAAGAGGGACAAAGAAAAACAACTACCACATTGGGTTGTTTGAAGTTTAAAATAAGAATGGTTGTAGAGCACATAACACCTGACACGTTGTCATTGTTCAGCAAAAAGTCACTTCTTGCCTGGCACAGTGGCTTACACCTGTAATCCCAGCACTGTGGGAGAGCTAAGCAGGAGGAATGCTTGAGGCTAGAAGTTCTAGACAAGCCTGGACAGCATAGCGAAGCCTAATCTCTACAAAAAGTTTTAAAAATTTAGCCAGGCATGGTGTAGTCTGAGCTACTCAGGAGGCTGAGGTGGGAGCCATGATGTCAAGGCTGTGGTCAGATATGATAGCACCATTTCAGCCTGGGCAACAAAGCAAGACCCTGTCTCTTTTTTAAAAAGAAAAAGGTAGCTACAGTTATTTTGATGGTGAAAAAGAGAAGGAAAAGGGAGATGCAAAGGAGAAAGAGAATGAAAAGAAGTCATGTTTTTACCTGCAAATCTCAGGGTACGAGACTTTAGGATGAGCTTCAGTATCAGAATTCATTAATTTCACTCAATAAATATTTGTGAGGCCTGGACTAAATGCTAAACTTATAACAGTGAGCAAAAGAAGCACAATGCCTGCTGTTTGGGCAATATAGTCCAGCAGCAAGTATATAAGAAGGTAAGTGGCTTAGGCAGAATATGTATCCCTGTTTCTATGGTGTCTTCATCGGTGCATTATGTCTACAGTTTCATGCATAAATTATCTTGCTATTTGTATGTCTGTCTCTGGCCCTCTGATTGCTTGTACATTCACATCAAATTCTTACCCTGACCTTCCAGAATCTGTATTGCCTGCTGCCTCTAGCAACTTGCAGGTTGGTTTGTAAGCCTGGAATCCCCAGCAGTTCTCTTGCCTTTGAACATTCGGCCTAGCCTCTTGCCACGTTCTGCTGCTATGAAAATCTCTGATAACATGAAACAAAGTGTTTGAACACTAGACAACTCACCAATACATTAGGGCCTCTTCTTTCCTAAACTTCTATTCTCTTAGAAGGTAGCGGAAACAAGGAATGAACTGAAAAAATAGAGAAGAAAAAGAAAAGTCAGGAGGTAGTAACTGTCAGAAGTGTGCTCAAAAGTTTAATAGGGAAATTTTTAAAGCCAAAGGATTAAATCACTTCTTGCTTCAGCCTTAAGGGTCCAAAGAGCTATATTAGTATTTGTTATTAGCTGCTCGCAGATCTCACTGGAGGTTGGGGCGGGAATTAAAAGAGCTTGGGCCACATGTTTATAGTAGCAGTACTTGCTATTTACCAATTTCCCTCCTTTGCACTTAGAGCATTTTTTTGTTTTGTTTTGTTGTTGTTGTTGTTTTAAAGACAGAGTCTTGCTCTGCTGCCCAGGCAGGAGTCAAGTGACACAATCACAGCTTACTGCAACCTCAACCACCTACGCTCAAGTGATCCTCCTGCCTCAGCGTTCTAAACAGCTAGGACTATAGGCACATGCCACCACACTTCGCTTTTTTTTTTTTTTTTTTTGAGAGATGGGTCTCATTATGTTACACAGGCTGATTTTGAACTTCTGGCCTCAAGTGATCCTCCTGCCTCAGCCTCTCAAAGTGTTGGGATTACAGGCATAAGCCACTGCACCTGGCCTCTGTGCTCTTTTTAATAATGGGCAGTTAGACATTAGAAATCACCCTATACTATCTGAGAACTGCTAATAGTTGAGATGACTATGTTTTTCCTTTCTGTCAACAGTTGATGGAGTTCAAGTTCATTCTCATGTGTGTGGATCCAAGAAAGAGAGTAGAATCTAAAAAGTAACCCCTTTTTGTAATAAGGCAAATTTTCACCTCCGAGTCTAAAATAATCATTACTTAGCAATCATTCACATATATTAAATTAATCTCTACTTGGTCATAATTAGAAAGCACATGTGATTTTAAAAGTCTTTCCCCTAAAATTAAAAAAAATCAATGTACATAATAACCAAACCGATCAGTCCACTTTCATCATCAAATTATATTAAATTAAATGCAGCATAGATGCTTAGATAGGAGAATCATATTGCAAATATTCCAAATAATTAATTGATCTCATTTAATTGAATCTGAGACCAGTTAATCAGCTGTGATTTGTAAGTCATCAACTCTATGTGATGGATGTATCTAGGCTGAGATGTTTCTATTTGTCTCGCATTTTTATGGTCTCTAAATTCACTTACACTTTAAAATGCAATTAAAATACAGCATAATCAGGATTTAGAAAAAAACAAGCCTTCAAAAATCTATACAGATGTGGGTTCTTAGAAGATTTTGGCACTCTGAATTCACCAACTCTGTATTTTTCAGAAGACTTCCTCAGCGATTGCCACAGAGTTATTAACAAAATTCAAAGGCCCTGTAGTTTCTTAAATGCTAATGAATGAATGATTGGGTTTAAAGGATTTTTGCAGCTCTTATTTCCATTATAAAACTGACTTCAACTCTAAGTTTAGGGAGAAGTTTAGAAGCTTTGACATGGCAAGTTGCCATGAGCATATTTTCCCTGTGGAGAAACGAAACTCAAAAGTGCTAATCAAGGGTGCTTAATATCCCTCAAAATTAATTCTTTGCTACCTGCAGTGGTTTAATTATTGCCTTATGGAAAGCTTGGAAATGGCCTGCATTCTTAAATAGCAGTGGGCCACACATTGATATTGAGTCAGCAGTCATTTGAAGGTATTTCTTCTACTCATTGGCCACAGAGAAGCAGTCCAAAGAGAGACTAAGAC
>CAUYQG010180367.1:0-55595 GCA_963574415.1 Tarsius wallacei | reverse complement strand
ATGAAAATTATCTCTTAAAATGTTCAGAATTAAGCCGGGCTAGGTGGCTCAGCCTGTAATCCCGCGCTTTGGGAGGCTGAGGTGAGTGGATTGCCTGAGCCCGCGGGTTCGAGACCCACCTGGGCAACTTGGTGAGACCTCCTCTCTACAATAAATCAAAAATTAGCTGGGTGTGGTAGCGCGCGCCTGTAGTTCCAGCTACTCGGAAGGCTGAGACGGAAGGATCGCCGGAGCCCAGCAGGTCAAGGCTGCGGTGGCTGGGAGCGGCCACTGCACTCCAGTCTGGGCCACGGAGTGAGACTCCAACTCAAAAAAAAAAAAAAACAACAAAATCGTAATGAAGACTACAGAGGGTAGCACAAGTTTAGGCATAAATGGTGAGGAAGGAAGAAAAGGAGTCGAGTTGATGACATTTTAGCTTTCTTACCTAAAAACATTCAGATTTGCTATGTCCAACTGGCCCCTGAAATGCAGCTCTGGATCTCAGAAGATTGCTAATACCTGAAGATATAGACAAAGAGTCATCAGGGTCTGATGAAGTTGAAGTCCCCTGACAAAATGAGAGCTTCCAGAAAGAGTATTTTGCGTGAGAAAGGCAAAGAACCAAGAGCAGAAACCTGAAATATCCCAATAATTAGAAAGATAAAGAGGATGTGGAGAAGCCAGAAAATAAAAAATGAAAAGTCTGAAAAGTTAAAGAAGAACTAGCAGAGAGCTAAGATTCGGGAAATAAGAGAAAGAAGAGATTTAAAAAACAGAAAGGAGTCGATAGTGTCAATTTTTTTTTTTTTTTTTTTGAGTTGGAGTCTCACTCTGTTGCCCAGGCTGGAGTGCAGTGGCACGCTCATGGCCACCGTGGCCTCAACCTCTGGGCTCAGGTGATTCTTCTGCCTCAGTCTTCCAAGTAGCTGTAACTACAGGCGTACAACACCATGCCCAGTTAATTTTTTTATTTATTGTAGATACAAGATCTCACCAAATTGCCCAGGCTGGTCTCGAACCCCTGAACTCAGGCAATCCTCTCGCCTCAGCCTCCTAAAGTGCTGGGATTACAGGGTGCCAAATATTTTAAAGAGGTTATATTTTAATAATGAGAACTTAAAACAGGCCCACAAGAATTGTGTACTTCATCACTTTATTCACTTGGGCCTTAATTCAGCTGTTGGATAGATTTTGTACTCCCATCTACCATCACATGTCTTGTGTTCTCATTCTTTAATTAATCAGGGAAAGCTTCATAGGCACCATGTACGTCCTTTATAAATTGAGGGCACTCTGAGGAATTAGCCCTTCTGCAATCACAGGCTGGTTCCTGCCGGTTGTTTTACTCACTTGACAAAGGAAGGGATAGTGAAAATTGTGATCATTCTAAGACTTTACTCAACAACGCCTTAAAGACTGCTAGAAACTGGAGCTGAAAGCATGCTACCCTTAGGCCAAGAGTTATGTGTCACGTGTGCATGGTATCATCTTATCTCACAGGCTTTCTTTGTGCTTCAAGATTCTGAAATGACTCCCAATCACCTTATGAAACATCTATATCCTTATTTCTATCCTCAGACCTTATTTGAATCCTAAACCCTGAACTTAAGCTCTGAAATCTCTTCTAGCTTCACTAGGAGCTCTAAATATCTACCTGAGTCTGTATTCCCAGATTTATCTTTACTGGACCTACCACCTGGTTTGACTGGTCAACATGGCTCTCCAATTCAGAAGCAAGAAAATTGCTAGGGTCTACACTCCACCTGCAAACCACTTAGGCACCTTACTCTAGGTGATCCAGTCTAAGCCTAACCTATACCCCTTCCTTATTCCGACTAAACTCTGCCCATTGTTCTCCCAGGTAGTCGAGATTGCCAAATACAAAAGCTTGGATCATGTCACACACTTTCCTTGATGAAAGAAGGCAAAATAGATCTAAATAGATCAACCTAAGCCTCAATGATCATGAACAAGAGAAGTTGAACCTTTCTTGCTTTGTATATTTTAAAAGCTTATATGTGGGGAACTTCTATTTCATTCATTTTCATGGAAAGAGAAAAAATATTCTCTCTTGGACCTTTAACAAAATACTGCCAGTTTGAATTACATTTGTGTTTTCTTGGTTAAAAAAAACACAGAAATGACAAATAAGTGAGAAGATATAAACTGTTGTGAAATAATCTTCATTTTTTAACTTATCTTTTTCAACCAAAATAACACAAATGTAAGAGAATCAACTCCCAGAATAGTCACTGATGACAAAAGAATAAAGAAAGAACATTAGATTCCAGACTTTTTTTTTTTATTTAAGTGTAAAGATGAGGTCTCACTACATTGCCAGGCTGGTCTTGAATTCCTGGGTTCAAGCAATCCTCCAGCCTCGGCCTCCTAAAGTGCTGGGATTACAGGTGTGAGTCATTGAACCTGGCAGGTCCAATGATCCAGATGTCCCAGGGACCCTCAGCTGCCTAGATCTTTATTTTCTTATATCCACAAAGGAAAGAGATTTGGTATTACTCTTCAACTACATTTTCATTTGTATATGTTCAATTATCATTTTTGTGAAAGAATATATAAAAATAAATTTTGAACTCTATTTTATCCTTGTATCTTATATTAGAGACTGAATGTGAGCAACACCTGCTCCATAAATAACTCACTGATTCATTTGAACAAAAAAAGTTCAGCAAAATAGTTAACTGCTTTATGATACAGATGGCATCTGTCTTTTAAATAGCTTAAGTTATTTAAATTGAGTAGCAAAAATATCTGACAAATTTTTTTCAGGCAAATACAGCAAAGAAATCTGGAATAACATCTAAGACATCAGAAGTTGTTTTTAGGCCGTCAATAATTTCTTTTATTTAGGGGTAAACCATTGTGCCTGTCCCTCTCCTGTTTCTCTCTCTCTCTCTCTCTCTCTTATGAATTCCATCTGCTTATAAGTGTCATTGCTGGAGCTTGCAAAGAAACACTTTTGATTAGCACTAAAAAGGTCTAATGTTTGAGACCTTGAATGCAAAACTTCTGATAAAAATAAACTTCAAGGTCTCAGAATACTCTTATCAGATCAACCGTATGGTCCCAGAGTAGGTTGCTTAAATCTTCTTGGCTAAGCTTGAGAGTGCAAAGCTTAATACCCACAGGCTTGCCATCTTTTTGAATGTGATTATAATTCAGCACCAGCTTTGCATCCTGGATAAAGGTTCCCCTTGAACACAAAGTATGTTACATGCTTGTGTGCTAGTGATCAAAATACTCAGAGGATTATGGCACTTGCTGTTCTTAAACCTCCAAAATGGTGTTAAAATGCTACATCCAATCAGCTAAGCTGTAAATTAAATTTTTGTAGATTGAAGACATCGTTTTATTTCATATGCCAGAAACTCATTTCAACCATAGCATTTCTGTTAGCACATTGCATCTAGCAGCATAACTCAAGAGGTTTAATGAAAGTTTAAAAACAATCTGTTGCAGATTTTGTGCCTAATTTATTTTTAATTGCAAATTGTACAACACGTTATTGCCTGTGAAAAGAGAAATGTAATTTCTTTCCTGTTTTTTTCTATTTTTTTCCTTTCTTTCATCGTTTTTTTCCTTCTTTTTCTTTTTTTTTCTTTTTTTAAAAAAATAACTCTAATGCAACCTCAGAGAGGAAACAGGCTTTAACATGCTGTTTTCTGGATTTTATTTCTTTATTCTTAGATCCTTGATGTGCAGTCTTTGGAAAATATAGCTCATGCCATCAAGCATTATCCTTCAAGCACACTTTCATGCTTTGAGAATGCGCTGTATGGACTTCTATGAGAAGGCTGCATTTACACAATTATTGCAAGTGCATGGCACGCACCGTGGCTGCAGCCTCGCTCCACTGCACGTGAAAATCCTCCTCACTGTATCTGACAGTTGACTCCTTCTAACAGTGTTCATATTCATACTTAAGAGTTATTTCAGATTGTGAAGCTGTCCTGATGGTGGGGTAAAAGGCACACATGAGATCACTTTAATTATAAGGATAGCTGGAGAATTTTTTTAAAATTAAATGTTCTGCCCTCTAGTTTTAAAACAGTAGAACAAAGTATTTTATTAGCATGAAATTTGCTTTTTAATGTGACCTTTAATTTTTTTAATTGGTCTTTTCTGGAAGGCAGTGAATGAAAAAAATCAAACAAAAATGCTCATTCTGGTCTTTTCTTCCGGAAAGTTTTGTCACACTCTGCTGCGTCTGGTAGTCTGACTTTGGATGGGAATTTGAAATGAAGCTTAATGTGAGTGCTATCAAGTGATTCTAGGAAGATGTCAAAATACAAGAGAAGGAAACAAAGGTCTTTTGTGCCGGATTTGCATTCCCTTCTGAAATCTTTGGCACTTTACATCAGAAAGTGAGTTGTATTGTTTACTTTCAATTTCCTGACTTTTCTGTTCCTAAGAGAGTGGCCATCAGCACACTCCCTGCAGCCCTTTCCTCTCCTTTCTGGGCACTGTGTCAGTGGAGCGCGCTGCCTTCCCAGCCAGTGACAAGCACAGGCTGCCTCTTGCCGAAAGGGATGTGAATGCATGTCGCGCCCAGGTCTCCCTTCCTGTAAGTCAGTTCTCTCTGCCTCCACAAGTCCCAGCTTCCAGTGATGGCTAGATCAATGTGATATCTTGTTTTGGGATGCTGTTGTGAGCAGGTACATTAGACAACATCACAGTCTCCACAAGGGACACTTGTAGTGAGTGAGCGTCTTGACAGCCTATAAAATATTGTAGTCCAAGTTCAGGTAGGACTTGGGCCTGGAGTAAGGGAGATAAACTACAATATTTTAAGCACTTGAACTGCACTGTAGCTGAAAATTAATCAGACAATAAGTTAGGAGAATAATTAGAAAAAAAACTATTGTGTACAAAATATAATAAGCCTTTTCAAGCTGAGAGTTTTGATTGTTTTAAGATAGTGGACTCACATAGAAATATCTGATTACTTTTAAGTTGCCATATAAAACTGCTTCTCTGAGTCCCTTATATATGTTTATTTAAGTTTTTAGATTATATAAGTGTATTATATGATGACTTTTCTACCTTCACATGCAATCCATTCTGAAAAGAAAATAAGTATTGCTTAAGTTATTATTTCTTAAGATATTGTCCAGGTCACAGATTTGCCATATTGGTTCTGATGACAGCAAAACACTGATAACTTTTCTTTCTTAATGGAGTAAGTAAATCAGAAATTTCAAATAGATAAATCACACTTCTGTGATAAACAAGAAAAAGTTCTGATGACCTATTGCATTGGTAGAGCAGAAATGGAAATACATATTTGATAAAAAAAAGATTTGCCAAAACAAGATACCTTGTAGAAACCTGATTTAGAGAATGGGACAAACTTTCCCCCACAAAATTTTGGGTGGCAGCTGTTGAGGAAATGAATGAAGCATGCATAAATGGATGGCATAGAATATAGGAAGAACTTGGCATCCAACACCATACAAGCCACTAGTAGAACCAGTATACACTCATATATAAATCATCGTGACAAAACCTAGTTACTTTTAGCAGTACCTGAGCTTGTACCTGTTTTTGCAAATTTGTGTCAGAGACCGAAGAACAAGTTTCCAGAAAGGTTTCTTTCCCCTTTTCTTCTTCCCTCCCATCATTTCCAGAGGTCAAAGAGCCACAGTAAAGGCAGGCAGTAATTTGAATAGAGCCTTTAGAGGGGATTTTTGCTGATGGGTGTGAAGACAGCATGAGTTTTCATCCGACTCGACTTTTTCCATCTAGGTTTATGTCCTCCAATTCTCAATTTTTGCTTATTTAAAGGACTCATCTCTTTTCTCTAACCTATGCATAAACTCAGTGTAGCTTTGAAATTTTTTCAATGCATGTGGGCGTGTGTGCATACACACACACAGACACACAGACCTTGCTAGAATGGAGATTCCAGGAGTGCATTTAGAAGCTTTGAAGTTTCAGAAGTCCACTGAAGAGGAATATATCTTTCTTTTAATCATAATCTTCAGAATGTTATAGATACGACCCTACTCGGGTCAGATGATGAACATGAATATACCTATTCTTTTTGAGTTTACAATTTTAACCCTTTCTTAAAAACCATTAAATTTTTAAAAAGTTAAGTAAAATAATAGTAATTTCCCTTAATTTGTATAAGTACATATATGATACATTTCATACCATTTCATGCCAAGCTAAAACACGCCAAAATTTTTCTTAGTTTGAACGAGTAAGTTAATTGGAAATAAAAGCAGGCTTTTGAAGGTAAAAAAATTTGCACATAAATAAACATAATTTGTAAATAAAAGATAATATAATGAAGTGTTATTATTATCATTTTTTTCTTCAACAATTTTTAAACTATTTTAGAGCTAAAGGAGTTTTACACTGAATCTAAACTTAAAGCATCTTACTATATCCTCCCTCAAATCTATTACTTCAAATATATGAATGAGAATAGTTGCTATGACAGAGTGGCTCTTTGGCCAGATATGGAGTTTTGTGGCCTACCCATGGGGCTGGAAAATTCCGTAATGGCCAGTAGGAGTGGCAAGAATTCTTGCAACCTATGGGCAGATAGGATCCAAGAAAACACATGAGGCTGGGATATGTGTGCTATGTGAATGAAAGAGAGAAGAAAAGACAAAGATTCTTCTCTAATATTTACAAGAGACTGACACTCTTTTTAAAGAATAAAATTTTTGTCCAGAAAAACATCACGTGGCAAAATATAAGATCCCTCTGATACACTTGGGAATAACACATGCATATCAGACTGAAGAATTATACAAATGTTATTATTTGTCTCTCTTACTAAAATGACCTATGTCAAGCAAAACATTTGGGATTCATTCAAATATGTTTTATGAGTCAAATGTATTCTCTGACTAGAACCCATCTCATCATGTAAATTGGTGAATATATCTTTACCTGAAACCCTAATGTCAAAATATCACTTTTTATGGTGTATTTATTTAGTGTGGGATTTTTTGTTTTGTTTTGCTTTGGGTTTTTGTTTGTTTGTTTGGTGGCAAGAGCAGTTATACTGAAAACAGGAGCCATCCAAAAAGTGGGATAATTTTCAAAAGTCATTATGGAAAAAAAAAAGTCATTAACTAACAACATTATGTGAGGTAGTCTATATTCTGACTCCCCTATAATCGAATTTTTCTCCTGACACAATCTTTGAAGCAATTAGAGATTTCCAGTCTCTGAGGCCGTAATTGGAAACTCCTACAATGAAACGTGAAGATACCTTGGCAATAACTATCTAACATCCTAATTTTACAAATGAAGAAACTGACATTTAAAGAAATTAAGTGACTTGGCCAAGGTCATAAACCTTAATGGGGCAGAGCCAGCCCTCTCGACATCCAGTTCCATTTTCTCTCCTGCTGTTACTGATTTGACTCCCAGAAATGATGGCATTGCCGCCATAATCTCCAATTTGTGGTATCTAGTAAGCAAGAACTGTATGGCATAGTAGTTCAAGTTCAGGTACAACTTCAAGCTTGGGGTAAGTATTGGAGAGGACAGACTTGAACTTTAAGTCCTTCAGGGCGTAATGTTTTTCAGCACTTAAACTACATTATAACTAAAACGCTAGAATTTTTGACAAAAGTCAAGAAGATTATTTGAAAATAACAATTAAATACACGATTATAATGAGCCTTCCCACTGAGCAATAAAATCAAATTAGCTTGTTGTGAAAAATGGAACAACTCTAAGCACATGTCTTATCTACTGATGAGGTTTGGGTCATGTGTAATATCTCAGCTGTGATCTGCTCTACATTCTGCATCCTGAAAAATAATGAGAAATATGCACAGGAATCAGATAAGGATGCAAATAAATTTGAGTGGCAATGCCGGATGCCATAACGTGACTGGGACTTGAGCATCTTACTATATCCTCCCTCAAATCTATTACTTCAAATATATGAATGAGAATAGTTGCTATTACAGTGTGGCTCTTTGGCCAGATATGGTGTTTTGTGGCTTTCCCGTGGGGCTGGAAAAATCCCATAATGGCCAGTAGGAGTGGCAAGATTTCTTGCAACCTGTGGGCAGATAAGATCCAAGAAAACACACGAGGCTGGGATATGTGTGCTATGAGAATGAAAGAGAGAAGAAAAGACAAAGATTCTTCTCTAATATTTACAAGAGACTAACCCTCCTTTTAAAGAACTGAAGTCGGAAATGGAGAAGAGGGTGAAAAATATCCTCCATATACCTGCTCTCCTGGATTACAAGTTGCTTGTGAGCATTCATCAGTGCAATAAATAGACATTGAATGTCTACCATGATCCTAGTACTCTCCCTAATGCTGGATGTATAGAAACAGCAAGATTTGGATCTATTCTATGATCTTACTGGGAAGCAGGTTCACTAATAGCCAATCCCATCCAGGAACTTCCACTGCATGGATGATAGCAAAAATGATCACTAAGCTACCCAGGAATAGGAGTCGAAAACGTCTGCCCACTGTACTTGGCCTGCAATTTTGTCAATTGCCTGAGTCTGGTGAGACAGAACACACTCACAAGCAACAAGCTATAAAAGCCGATATATTTACTTACTGAGAGAAAGCAAGGGACAAAAGAAGCTGAGTATCCATTGTGAGTTGGTCCCTCACGATTCATGAACACTGCCTGGGACAGATGGGGGCCATCTTATATAACTCAGGGGCCAGCCACACAACTCACAGGGAAAGCCTTAAGGACATACTGCTCCTAGGGGAGACAGGGACCAGGCCCAGGTGTTTTGGGCAGTTATTCCCTATGACAGGATGTTGCATCCCCAGCATATGAGAAAGGGAAGAGAACGGAGTCATCCCAAGGCCACTTGGATTATATATTCCTGATGTTTTCTTTCACCATGTTACTTTATATTATGCACTGGTCAGTTCAGCCAGTGCAATCCAACTACCTGGCCTATCATCATCTCCATCCACTCAACAGGCATGTATTGTTTGACCAAAATCTGCTATGTACTGTGATGCAGCCAACCTTCATATATTTTCTCAAAATTATGTTTTACCAAAACAACAGGATTGAGGAGGCAGAGGGAAATGAAATGAAATCCATGGATAGAAAACTGATTTGAATTCATACTCTCAAAGTATAATAGATTATTTATAAACACATACACGTAGATTGATGAAGAACTATGAGGAAAATGTGTTTCTGGCATCCAGCTTATTGATTTTTTTTAGTTACATTAACCTATGAGTGTTTTCTCATAGGTCAATATTCTGGTGACTTGTTATCAAATAAGATTGTTTAACAATTTTGTCATCATACTAATATACTGCTTGCCTAGTAAAAGTATCCTACACGTATCTAGAGATCTATACTTCTATACATAATACATAGAATACATAATAAAGATATGCAATGAAGATTGCAACTACAAATGCTAACTTGTGCAGAGGTACATGCAAACAAATATCCAAAATCCAAAGATATGGTTTTAGGCTTGACTTAGTTACTTACGAGTCACAACCTTCAACACGTCATTTTAGACTCTCTGAGTCACAGGGGACATAGGATAATATAAAGAGTTCAACTTGTGGCCCTCAAAATATCTCATCCAAGGGGAAATGTCTCAGGAATCAATATAAATGTGTAAGATTGCAGTACATGTCTACAGCTTCCTGAAAGACATAGTCATAGGGTGAACAAATGAAAATACAAGCAAAGACAGCCTCCTCTTATTTCCAGACCACATTTGATTCGTAGGTATTTGTGTTAACTTGGCCGTTTATGAACAGTTTAAAAGGTATGTGCTATGAGTGATTCAGAGAAAATAAAAATGTGATTCTTTTCTTTCCTTTCCTTTCAAGATGCCAGCCTTTGCATGAAATAACTAATAATGCAAGGCCATGTGTGATGATTGAACAAGTGCTGTCAACTGAATTTGAGTTATTAGGCGAAAAAAGATGGTCTCGGTGGCTCTAGCCTATTTCACAAGCTGTTAACTAAACTCTGTGAACTCCATTTATGTCTTCTATAAAATGTGGTTAATTAAGTACACATGCACCATAAGGATGGTATGAGAACTAAAAGGAAGAATTTAGATAAAGTACTCAGAATAGTGTCTCCAAGTAGATGATGCTAAGTAAATATCAAATTTTCTTCTATCCTTCCTCTTTACACACTTGACAAAATACAATAATAATATCTGTTCTTCTTACCTTAGAGAGCCACTTTGAGAATAAAATGAGTTTGTATTTGTAAAAAACTTTGGATGTTAGAAGGATTTCAACAAATGTGAGGTATTATTATTGGTAATAGATTTCTTGAACTCATTATGCCAAGAGACTTTACCAAAAAATATAATTATACTACAAAAGACTTTAGATAGTCATAAACGTGACAGGATCATAATGAACTACCGCTTAAACTGGGTTTCAGCTCATGTTCATCTTTATATCAGAAAGAACAAAACCCCCCTCAGAAACAGCCTGGAGAATGGGGGCACTATTTACAGAGACAAAATGGGCTGGATTCAGAAGACTGTCAGAGTTCTAACTCTTCCTGATATGCAGGTGACTGCATATGTTAGAAGCTAGGATGTGCCTAAGAAGTGTGCACTTAAGGGAGACTCCTTGTGTATCATATATAGAGCAGTGATTTTGGAGTCATTATACCTTATTCAAGTTCTGGCACTTAGATTTCTAAGCCTTAGTATACTCATTTATGGGAAGGGGAAATAATTATTCTTATAACACGAATTGTTTGAAGGATAAAATGAATTCCTGACACATGGTAAGTGTTCAGTGAATTTTAGCCACAATTATTATTATCTCTAAATAAGTGAAAATATAGCATAGTCTTCTGTGCATTTATGAGAGAAATGAATAAGAAATTGTGACCAAAAGAATAGGGCTGGTGGTCCATGCTTCCTGCCTCCTGCAGCCTTCTGGAGGAGGTCAATCTTTGAATGAAGAAACAGGCTAGTTCATGAAACAGAACTTCAGAAGAAGATGTAGTCAACGTGAAGGTAGAAAGAACACCCGGGGGACTAAGGCCAGACAAGAAAACCTGTACAAGATTTAAGGAAGCCAATAACAGAATTTTAGTAGTGAGTGGAAAAAGGTGACATGGCAATATGTAGACCATATAAATACATGTCGGGACTCCTATTTCTCTCTCAGATGATCTGTCCTGTCTATCTGAAGTAACTATCTTCCATCAAAACACATAACATAAAACAGTGACACAACATCTAAGTACTCTGTTATTTTAACCCACTGATGCTAGGCCTGAATATCATCTGTATCCGCTGTCACCTTCTCCACTTATTCTTTGCGAAAACATGTAAGAACATCTTTTATTTACCTGTACTACTTTAGTTGGCAATACAGACCAATTTAAATGGAATGCCCTTGTGAAGATTTTAGTCTCATATATTTTTCTTAATGGGTAAAGTTAGTGAAACAATAAAATATATTCTAAGAAAATGTGATATTATATATACACATAATTTGGGCTGCTTAGAGAAAATGTAAAAGGCTTCATTTTTTTAAGATAGCTTGTAAAAGCAGAATATTAAGGTACATATATAAAGGAACAGACAAGTACTACAGTGGATATCTTAGAAAGATCTGATTTTCTTTGGGGTGGCATATAGTGGTATTGGCTATTGCTGGCAAGTAAAATGAAAGCTATCCTAATATAGTTTCATAATCATTAACTTTATTTGTTTTCCTCAGTTAGGCCTAATGCAGAAACAAACCAAATGATGACAACGGGTTGATTGATTTGCCCTTTAGTTCTGTTTTTTCAAGCTCGGTAAATATAGGTAGTTGCTACAATTGCATATTTACGATTTCACTTTTGCAGCGTTTAGCGTGACAAAAATTCAGCCCCCTGTCATGAGTTTGAGATGTTAAACTGTCCTAAACATTGACAATGCTGCGAGAGAGGAGCATAACTAACAGACACTTCCTACATTGTCACACGAGGCTAATTTAGCCTGCTGTAAATTAGTGGTTTGTGGAATGAAAACCAATGTGGTAAAAGTAAGACGTGTGAAACTGCCTGGTGACAGTCTCACTCTGATGTGATGCTGTTTTATTAGCGTCTCATAAGATCGAAGGCAGTTTTTGCCTTGCTTTGCATCTGAAGTTATCATTTAGCTATGTAAGCTGGCCCAAGAGCAGTGCTGTGAGCAAGGCTGTGTTCTTGCATAGTGTTTGTTCTGAAAATATGGATTAGCAATGAACGTTACGAATAGGGCTTGTCAGAAGAGAACCAGAGAGACACTTTGCTAAATCAAAGAAGATCCCTTCCTTCACAAAAAAAATAGACTCATATGTGGTACTTAATGATTTGTCCCCAGATCCGATAAGTATCTTTCAAATATACAATTGATTTTAATGAGAGCCACTGCTAGAGATATCACTCTACACCTAAACAATATGTCCATGATGAAATCTGTACATGGGGTCTGCACGACTTATTGTCTAAAAGTATTAGGCAATAGAAATATTGAGGAACTTTAAAATAAATTATGCTTTAATATTCAATTTGTTCTCTCTTTTCAAGCAGAATTAGTTTTGAGAAGTATTTTGGTTCATTTATTATAGGAAAAGACCTTACTAGCTTATTCAAGCAAGAAAATTACCCCAAAAGCTTGCAAGATTTATAATGCTTAGGAAAAAAAAAAGGCAATTCAAAACCTAATGAGACATTTTAGGCCTCATTTACATCTCTAACCTGACCCATTTTCTGCAAAACGTTTTTGTTGGTAATTTACATACTAAAAGCTAGTTATTTATCCATCCCTAACCAAAAAGTTGATGAGATTACTAATACCACAGTGAAGTTAGCATTACCCTAAAAGCTAAATACAACCATTTCTAGAAGGTTGACTATTGAGTCATTTGTTTAGCTGTAATCTCCATTACATGCTGGTGATGCACCCAAACTCTGAGAATGATATGAAAGCCTGAACATCTCTTTGCCACACTGACACTATCGGCAGGAATCCTTCCAGGAACACACAGGAAGGTGCTCTGCGGATGTGTACACACATGCATATAACCAGGAAAATATGCAATGCAATGAAACACATTCAGCAAAACAAGTTCAGATAGTATGTATTTGTTATAGGACATATATGTCATATATCATATATCATACATATCATATGATATATATCATATATATTATATTACAGAACTTTGCATACATTTGCAGCTGATCATTGTTGATGTCGCTGTGTTTAAAAAAACGTTTAAATTCCCAGTGTTTTGCAAAAAAAAGGCATATATTTCTCACCATTTCCAGGAATATTTATATTTTTTCAGGATGAAAGATAGAGCCATAAGTATGTATGTTAACATCATAAATGTATATTTATATTACAAATATATTTAAATTTTATTAAAATATTTTATGCTATGTACTCTGCTCTATATTTTAATTTATTATATAATATATGAGGAGGGACCAAAAAAACCCGATTATCTTTTGGAGGCTGGGCCTCTCGTGTACAGACTTCTCCACTAGGTACGTGTTCTAAGAACCCATGGGCATCAGTTTACCAGCTAGCGTTGTGAGAGACTGCAAGCGGCTTCAGTAAACTTTTCCTGGAGATTCTTTCAACGAGTCTGCCCATTTCATGACAGGTGATTTACGAGCACACCTGCCCACATCATGCTAAGTGTTCAGCAGTTTTTGACCAAAAACAACATAACTACAGTACCCCACCGTCTCTATTCACCAGATCTCACCCCAAGCAACTTTGTTTTTTTGCTTCCTGGATGAAAATTATCAAAGGAAAACGTTTTGCCAGTGTGAGAGAGATGAAACAAAAAGTGGCCAAAGCACTAAATGTCATCAAAATTGACAAGTTCAAAAACTGTACTTTGAAGGTGACTGAAGTTTAAAGATGTAAGAATACACATTTTTTTATAAATATATTCCAGAATTTTTTGGTTCTCCCTCATACAAATAATCACCCTCCATTGATAATTGCTACTTTGATAGCTTTCAAAAAGCACTGAAATTATAGCAACATAACTAATATTTTTCATAATGTAAGCATTTGCAAAATATAAACTGTTGGTGGATCTACAATCTGGGCACATGTTGAGAATTTTATTCCAAGGCCCTCAAGATTGTCCTGGAGATGTCATTTCCTTACCTCCTAGTATAAACTCTCTTCCTGACTGGCATACATCAAATACCAACAGAACCAGAGATTGACAGCTGTACAATTTAACTGTGGGCCCCTTTGTTAAAATTCTAGTCTTTGGGGATAGAGTTCAACCTGATTTTAGTTTGTTTAGCATCTTCTGCAATCCTTCCTCCCTAGACTAGCCTGACATTTTGTTGTGGTCAGGGCCAGTCTGGTACCAAAGAGGGTCCTAGCCTTAGCAGTGAGTCCAGAAAGCCCAGCATCTGAGGCTGGGCCATCTGAAACAGTGGCGGACTCCATGCCCTTAATGGACACTTGTGGCTGTATTCCTTCCCCCTTTAGTTTTAGTTTACTCAAAAGAGTTTCAGATTGTGTTTGTTTTCAGAAACCCTGTTTTCTATCATATTCTCCCTGTTAGTAGAGGGCTTATAAGAGGATACACAATTGAATATAAGCAGAGAAAACTCTCCTTGGTAAATGTAATTACTAAAAACTCATCTACAAAGTAAATTGCCATCCCCCAAAACCTATTATCTTATGACATTTTAAGAATTGTACTTTTGTTCCCTATCTTGAGGTTGTCAAGTACTGTTGGCACTGTAGCCAAGGTCTTCAAGACTGTGCCAACCATCACAGTTATGGCTACCACAAAAGCTAACTCATGGGGAAGCCCATGTGAAGGATTTTCCTTCTCGATTCTTTTGAGTAATCTAAAAATTTAGGTTGCATTGGCTCCACATTCTGTACTCCTGTCTCCCAAAAAACATGCTGCAGCTAACTGTTCAGTTTTCTACTTAGCCATTAGGAATATCTTTGGAGAAAGTCCCTGGTGCTGGAATTTACTGATAATATTCAATGAGTACTACCTTTTCTATGAACACTTTCTACTTTGTGCAAAGTTTCCCAAGTACATGCTGGTAGATGATACACTCCATCCCCAGGTTTCCTATTACATGCTAACATCATATGACTTGGTAAAGCATTTCAATTTCTTTCTGGGTATTCTTTTGTTCAATCTGTGAAAATAATATTGTTTCAATATCATACTTTCTGTACCCATATCAAAGACATTTCATGATGATCTTAAACTATTATGTCCCTCTTAATATGTTCCAGAAAGTAAATATATTTTAAAATTCTACTTTAACCCATGCCTTTTCAGCTATTTATTCCAGAAATGTTGGGTGAATACTTACTAGTAAGTTAAACAACCATGATCTCTGCCCTCGAGGAGATTAGAGTCCAGGAAAGGAAGTCAAACCAATAAAATGACCACAACATAGTGACAATTGAATTAACTATAACAAAATAAGCAGTGTACTGTAATATTCAGTATTGGGGGAGAGTTGGTCATTAGATAGGGTAGTTTAGAAGACTGAGTTGAGCTGGTGGTATTCAGATCAGGACCAAAAGGAGAAAAGGAGTCAGTCATGTGAAAATTAATGGGAAGGGCATTCCAGGCAGAGGATGTCAGCAAAAAATCTCAGTGTAGTAAAGAATGCAGTGTGCCCTAGGAATTAGAGAAAGGTCACTCTGCTTGGAGTGTGATGGTATATATCAGGGTGGTGTGCAAAGGTGAAGTTGGAAAGGTAGACAGGGATCAGGGCTCATGGCCAGGTACCAGATGTTGGTTATCATTAGCACTCCCCTGAATTGACACACCCAACTATGGCCACCTCTACTCCCACTCTCTCCAACCTGGATAGTACCTGACCCTGATAAGCTTATGGCATATGGGAAAACCATGAGGAGCATTTGTTTTCCAGGGAAACGTCAGCTCCCAAGAAAAAGAGAAAGGAAGAGCCTAAAATCATCCAGGTTTTTTTTGTAAACTTATCAATTAGATAAGTCAATTCACCTTCTTGAGGCAGAAGTAATGAGGTAGCAGGAGTTACCTGGACTGTTGTACTAACAGAGTCATCATAAAATGGGGAAAAAAGCACCAGGAGTGAAGAAGGAACTTTCCCCCACAGTTGTGCTGTCTCCTTACTCTTCTGGAAGTAATAATATAATCTATCATCTTGTAAAGGAAAATCCTTTACATATGTTGAGGTTTTTTTTTATTTCTAGCAGAATCCATAACGTGTGTTATTACAAAGTGAACAGGCTAGATATATTCAAACACGTGATCACACGACACTTGAATTCTATAACTTGAATATCCCAACAAAATTGAATTCAATGCCAGCAAGATGAGAACCAGAGTCTTGATGGATCTGCCACTCAACTATAACCAACCATATGTTTTCAGAGTTTTATCTATATCTCTAGTGAGTATTGTACACCTACAAATGCAGTTATGTCGAGCTTAGCCCTTTATTCCTCTTCTATCGAAAAAACTTTAAAACTCACATAACTATAAATGTGTAAATATAAAGTTTACCAATAAAATTCAATTTGTGTGAATTATTCATGTGCAATCATAGTGATTTGTTGGTCCCTGTATAAGGAATGTCCTTCTCTTTCCAGGTAAAGAGCTGCTTCTTAAGACCAGTTTCCTAAGAGGAGTGCCGTAAGACTGGTGGTCATCATTTTTTATGTTGGCAGAGCCCGGGGGTCTAGGCACAACACACTGAGTTTGCTGACAATCGGCCAACTGTGGAGTTCTGGAGTGGTCTCCTGGGAAGATGCAGCAGCGGTAAGTGTCCGAGTGAGGTCAGGCACTTTGATAGCTCTGTCTTCTGGAGGAACTTGCATTCTGATTTTCTAGCCAGTTCTGTCATTCTTTCAGACACAACTTCTAAGAAACTGTCGAGCAACTACCTTCTCTCTTTAGACGTTTTCTGCACCCTGCTTATAGCCATAGAACTTCTGTAAATGGGTGACAACTTGCTTTCTCTGTCTTTGTGCATGTAAGTGTGCAGTGCCACAAATGCCAACTCATAAGCAGAGAGAGAGAAAGAGAGAGAGAGAGAGAGAGAGAGAGAGAGAGAGAGAGCCATTTTGCAAGTCTTCAACTCTACCATCATATTTCTTTTCACATCAGTTAAAAATAGCTATTATCAAGTGTCCAGCTGCCAGGAGTCTTTGAAATCCAGCAATTATTTATGAGGATTTTATACAGAAGAGGTAGAAAATGCAAAATAGCTTTGGTTCATAAAACAGGAAAGATAAATGTTGCCAGGAAAAAAATCTATAACAAGTGTGTAGTGAACTATGTGAATGAAAATCTGTTGTATGCTAGTGAGATCGTTAAATGGAAATCAAGGATATTTTCTGTGTTGATGAGTAGATCCTATTCAACTACATAAAAGCAAGTTTATTTCAGAAGATATGGTATGCAAATCTAATTTTTATTGTTAGACTATTGTTGGTGATAGTGATTATGAATATGTTGCAAAGTTTTATATTGTTGCAATTTTCCCTTTTTTTTTTTAATGTGGTCATTTAAAGTTTCTGATGTGGAATTTTAAGTTTTCCTAAACATAATTATAATTTTATTAGTCACTTTATAAACAAGAATTATAAAAAGTAGAAAAGCATATAAATGTACTATTTGCTGCACCATATACCCTCTGAGTACTCAACTATTTTAAGGTCTTTGACTAAATACCAGCATATGATACAGGCAAAGATTGAAAGCAGAAATTCTATAGAACGTCTAAATGTCACAGGTGTTATTGGAATAGAAATGTACTTTTCTATATATTTTATAGGTATTACAGACAGCTAGAATCTTACACCATATTTTCACACTTTTTTTCTGACTTTGTCACCTATTACCTTTTTCCAAATTACTAGAAACTAAAAATACCCTCATAAGAGCATGAATATTTTGGCAAATATGACAGTGGAATTTTTCTGCTGCCATTAAGATATATGCTATGTATCATTTTTCAATATTGCTGGTGGGTTGAGTTGAACTAACCACACACTCTGAGAAACCTTCCTGAGATAGGGTTGCTATCCTTCAACATGCAATAGATTTTACTCTGAAGATAAGTAACTTGGGCAATCTAATCATTTCAGAAAGACAGAGGGAGAAAAATAAGTAATAAAATTATTGTAAAAATTATATTTCAATAAAAATGAAGTTAAGGATTAGAAAAACATATAATTAATAAAGGGGCTTGTTTTATTTGATATTTGGACCACAAAATCAAAGTTGTCATTTTCTTTCATTGACACAAGTCATCAAACTTTGCCAAAATTAAATGGAATTAATAAATAATCTCCTTTAGAGCAAAATGAGATGGTACATTTTTGTTCAATGCATTATATATGAATGTAATTTTTAAAAGCCCGTTACTACATGTATTTTTAAGTCAAATTGTTTATCATTAAACACTAATTAATATGTAAGAGAAAAACTGTATTTGAATGATATCCTTATTTTCTTAGAAGAAATTGTATAATGGATAAAGACAAATGACTCTCTACTTGGCACAGACAAAAGTTAAGCCCTTAGCACAGACAAAAGTTATGACTATCCAAACTATGTTCAAGCATATACCTACATTCTGTCTGAGGATGTCACCATAGTAACATTTATAATCAAATGCATCATTTTTATAAATACCATAATTAATAAATATAATGCCTTCTGTTCTTTACGATAGCATTTTTTGAGGTAATACCTGAATATTTACTCCATATTACTCAGGTATATAATAATGCCAATACTGCATACACGAGTAATAGTCATTGCAAACGCTTTCAGAGTAATTTTTGCAGTAATAAAACAATTCTTATAGGAAAACAACTGCTTTCTTCCCAGGGAATGAAAATTTTTTAAATGAAAAATGCATCTGTTCTATTTTCCCCCTAATGATTTTATTGTCTTCTGGATCAAGGTAATTTGATATGGGAAAAGGAAAGGTGTGCTGCAATTCAAAATCGTTTCACCTGAGTGTTTGAGCATCTGATTCAGAAGGTGACCTGGCTTGTTCAGATGATACCAGTTTCTCATATTCTTCTATTGTCATTTAAATTTTAGTTCATGTTTTGACAACCTACCACAGTAGAAAGCACAGAAAACATCAAACTGCACCTCTTGAATCTTCATTCTTAAGCCCAGATGCATGATTTCAGAACTAATGTTTTCATCATATGGGGTATCATTGAGGAGCATGAAAATCTTATTTTAAATATGCCACCGTATTAAGTTTCAGTTGTAGGCTATAATTAATCTGAATGATGGCAACAAAAGAAACACTTAAGGAATTTTATAACACTTCATTTTAGTCTTTGGTTAAAGAAATTGAATGTATGCAACATCCTTCCACTTAAATATTTATGTGCCAGGAATTGTGTTGCTGGATGTGGGAGACCATGAAGCTTACGCTTACACTGTTTACAAGTTGTTCTGAATGATGTAAAATATAAAGCACAAAATCTTACCTGAGGGGACGGGGAGGTGCATAAGAGATGTCCTTTTTTAAGCCAACTTAAATCTTGAGTTAGTAGTATAAAGAGGAGTGGGTATTTTAAGCAGCAGAAAGAACATGAACAAGGTTCCTGAGATGGGGAACTGCCTGGCATGCTTGTGGAACTGAAAGGAACCCAGGGTGTCTGGAGCCCAGAGAGCAAGCAGAGAAAAGAACAGAAACTAATCATACTGATGTGATCAGTGAGTGAAGGACAGGCCACACAGGACCTTGTAAGCTCCATTAGAGAAATTTGATCTTTCTTCCAAGTGCAATGAGAAACCATTGGAGGAGTTCAGGCAGAAGAGTGATGAGGTCAGGTTTCCATTAAAAATCATCACCCTGGTTTCTGTGTGAATAGAACAGATGTGGAAAGAAAAGGATATGAAAAGAACAAACTGGAAGATTTTATAGTGATTCAGGAAGGAAAAAAGAGTGAAGATGTAGAGGTCTGAGAAAGAGATAGAGACAAGTCCGTAGATTCCCCAGCTAGTTCAGAAAGAGAATGGACTGGGTGAGTTAAAGATGAGGAAGAAAAGGGCCAACAAGGACTCGCCTGCTTTTGGCCAGGGAAAAGCATGATGATGTTTCCAGTTTGATGATGTTATGGTCATTGTGAAGGGGTCGCAAAATATCTAAAATGGATACATCCTGAACAAAGCTCCGTCTTCAGTTCTGGAGTTCAGAAATCTGAGCCAAAGATCTAAATTTGTAGTTACTGGCTTTTAGATGGCAATTGAGGCGGGAATCGTGAATGAGATTGCTTGAGAAGATAACATAGAGAGACTTATTTTTTTTTAATGTCCTATACAGAAAGCACCCTCAGGAACTCCAAATTTTAGTGACTGGGTAGAAAAGGAGCGTCTGGCAAAGGAAAGTGAGAAGAAAAAGGCAGATAAGTAGGAGAAAAACATGGAGCATGGGCATCATGGACACCAAGCGAAATAGAGAACATTTCAACAAGGTGCTGAACACACAGCAAGATGAAGATTATGAAATATTCTTTGAGTTAAATAGTCATAGCATCACTGGCAGCCACTGTAACAGAGTTTCGATAAAGGGGTGGGCAAAACCCATGTTGAAGAAGATTGTCCAATGGATGATAGAGAGGGAAATAGGATTAACAAATGCAGACAACTCTTTCCAAATTTTGTTGTAAAATTGAAGAGATAAAGGAACACATATGGGGAAAGATGTGAAATGAACCAAAGGTTGTTGATATTGTTTTTTAAATGATAGTATAAGATTCCAGAGAAAATATTTAGAGATGGTAACAGAAAGAAGAAATGATGGTACTAATACCAAAAGCTCTTATTAGTTTAGTGACAGAATATCAAAGTATTTGTATGATGGAACATAGTATTGAGAGTGATGGGGAAAAAATGAAGTCATAGGATGGAGTTAAGTGAAAAATGTTTGAAATAATCATTTTGTCTATTGAAAAAGAATAATAACTAGAGAAATACAGTGAGACTGTCCAGTATTACTGAGAGTTTACTAAGTTTGATGACTATGAGTATTTAGAAGGCTGCATGATTTTCTCCAGAAGCTCTCCAGCAGTAAAACTCAGATAGTTGTATTAAACCAGGATGGGAATTTTCCAAATAGGTGTATATGAACAAAAGGGTATGAGACTGCAAGTTGGTGACAAGTCATAGATACTAACCAGGACAGGAATGAAGCAAGGTTAGGAAGTATCTGGTGTTCAAATCCCGATGAAGTTGAAGAGTAGATTTTGTGAGAGTAACTGAGTAAACAGGTTAGGTGGAGGGAAGTTGGGTAAGGCAGCAGGATGTCTGAATTGTATATTTCCAAGGGGAGTTTCAGGCATGGACATCCTATTTTGTGGCACTGAGAGGGAGTGACTGAGGTGAGGTGGAGGAAAAGATCACTGAAAATGTGTATATCAGGAAATCAAGAGCCAACATCATGCCTTCAGATGATGAAAATGATTAGGATCCAGAAAGTCATTGCCAAAATCTCCAATAAATGAAGTGTTATGTAGTTGTTGATAGCAAGGGGAAAAAATGTAAAGGGAGGCAAAACTAGCTAAAACAAGACTCAAGTGAGTTCTCCCACCCCCACCCTGAGTATAAAAGGATGAGGTATTGCAAATAATGTGGAGCGGCAAGCAGAACTTACTCAATATACATTTATCTGTGCTGCATAGTTTAAGAGGAAACAGCAAAGTATTCAACCCAACTAATAACCCCCATGTGTCCTATAGTGATGCTTGAATTTTTTGTGAGCATCCAATCTTCCCTGACTCTCTTTGGCAAGCAGAGGAAAGCTCCAAGTCTTAGAATTGCACAAGAGACCCTCTGGCACATGATCAGAGGCTCTTGGGTTTGAAATGTAGCTCTGCCACTTTGGTGTTTTTCTAGCTGGCAATTGTGGGCATGTTAATTACCATCTTCGTACTTTAGATCTGTTGTCTATAAAATAAGAATAAAATAACATATTCTAACGTCTGATTGTAAAGATGAGTGAAAGTAATGCATATAAAACCAATCTGACATTACCCATTACATATGAAGTATTTAATAAGCAGGAGCTAGTGGCAAAATTATTATTTTAATGTCATACGTCTCATATACTCATATTTTAAGCTCAAATAATTTAAAAAGTCTTCCTGAAGTAAGCCATATTATCCCCTGCCTCCATGATACTACACATTCTGAAATACCCTTCAAAGTGTCCTTATCGATGTCCGACTGGCACATTTATTTTGGATGGTTCACAGATACAGTCATGTGTTGCATAACAATGTTTCAGTCAACAATGGACTACATGTACAACTATGGTATCATAAAATTACAATGGAGCTGAAAATTCCTATTGCCTAGTGACATTTTAGATGCCGTAATATTGCAGTGAAATTAGTTTATTTTTTAAATAAAGTTGCTGAAGCCCAAGTCTACAGTGTCTATAAAGTCTATAGTAGAGTACAGTAGTGGTTCAGTAATGTCCTAGGCCTTCACATTTACTCACCACTCACTCACTAACTCACTCAGAGCAACTTTCAGTCCTGCACGATTCATTCATGTTAAGTGCTTTATACAGATATTTCATATTTTTTATTTTCTAAGCAGTATTTTTAGTGTACCTTTTCTATGTTTAGATATCATTAGATGCACAAATATTTACCATTGTGTTACAATGGTCTACAGTATTCAGTATAGTTGTATAGATTTGTAACCTAGAACAATGGGCTTACCATATAGGGTCGGTTTGGAGTAGGCTATACCATCTAGATTTGTTAAGTACATACTACGGTGTCCACACAATGAGGAAATCGCGTAATGATTCATTTCTTGTAACATACGACCATTGTTAAGTGATGCATGACTGTATTTCAGCTCCAAAATTATTCGCTTTCAATCTCTGGGTAGTGAACAAGTAAGCTTATTTAATAAACTTGTATACTTATCACCTGAAACAGAACCTGCATCAAAATAGACACCAAGCAATATTTTAATGTAAACTGGTAGAAAAAAGAACTTATAATGGGTTGGTTACTGGACATGTGGTGTTCTGTTTTTCCTTCTCTTAAAAGGCATAGAAAACCAGTATGAGAGAGACAGTTTGCTAATCTAGACCGAGTGAGGAGGGTGAAGACTTCACTCTTCATCCATTTTTAGTGCGGTTGCCTGGTACAGTTGGCTAGGAGAATAGATAATTATGAGCTACAATAATCAGTATCTGAAAGGATGATATTTTCAAGTTCTAAAATCCCCATATGATGCCTGCTGAGCAGAGGTCTTAATGTGGCAATATTTCAAATGCGAGAAAAAGATGTTTGAGTAACATTTGACAATGGTTTATAAAACATTAACTCCTGTAGAAACATATTTAAAATACCTACTATTTCAAAGTGTAATACTGGATTATTATGTAAATGAATCACTTTTTAAGATGTTAGGCTCAATAGAAAACCAACCATGTGAGCAAAACTTCAGTCTTTTAAAATTGTAATTAAATTAAATAATATCTGGTTGCTTGCATATCCTATCAGAAATATTGATGCTAATCTGGTAGAGCAAAGCATTAGCAATTGGAGTGGGGTGTAAAGGGATACAGACAGGTTTATGCTTTTAATATATTTTCATTACAATGTTTAAAAGCTACAGAAAAAAAGAAGTTCAAAAGTTTGAAAATAGTTGGTGCAAGTTTTGTAATATTAATAACAGGTTATCCTAACAAGATAATCAAGTAAGATTATAGAATGGGTCATTCCTAACAACAGAAATCAGATATAGCATTGGTAGCTAAACTATTGTCCTTATATTATGATAGAAGGGCAAAAATAGTTAACTTTCATTGAGCACATCTCTTTACCAAAAAAATCATCTCTTTACCAAAAATCTTCTGGACACTATGTATGGCATATCTTATTTAAACATTATTCATTAACTACTGTTGCTCACTTTCATACTGCAAAAATATTTTTATGAGAAAGCTTGACTTTGTAAAAAAAAATACAACAATTAAGTGACAGAGCTGAGATCTAAATTCTGTCAGATGTCAAAGCCAGTATTCTGACCCCTGATGTATGAAACTTAAATTCAGCCTTTGAGGTCTTGAGCAGCTTGGACCATTAACCTGCTCCTTGCAAACTCTTAACTTATTTGTTCTGATGTTGACATTACACAGACACCACAGTTAAGAGTTTAAAACCAAGGAACAAACAAATGGTTTATGAAGTCTTACAAAATTCAGGAAAAATGTAAAAAACAAATTTTGTCAAAATTGTCATCTTCTTTTGTTAGTTTTTAGACTAACAAAGCAGGAGACAGGATTCTAAGCTAATGTCTGTATCACAAAATTTCCATCATAATAAGCTTGTAGGCAAAATGACAAAATAGGAGGTAGTAGAAAGTACAGATAGTTAATACTAGTGCTGAGATTTTTTTATTAAGTGTGTTGATAAATAAAGAATATATATATGATTATGTATATCATAGGCTTTTTGCGTGAAACTTAAATAAAACACTTTTCAAAGTTTTACCTTCAAAATATCTTAGAAAATATTTTGCATAATCACAAGACTACATTTTTAATCACAAACTATACTCTCTGAATTCTCCAAATAAATAAGAAATTTAATTAAGAACTATTCATAGTTTATTTTAGAAATGCCCATATAGTTTTCATTGGAGTTTTTATTTGTGGTTTGAACATCAAATTGAGAAATGTTTTCCCATCTGATAATATAAATATTGGAATTTTCTTCCTATAAAAGAAGTCTTTAAAAGTATCAGAATTTCTAGGTAATTCTACTGGTGATGAAACAAAACACTGCAAGAGAAAGTGAATTAAACTTAATAGGGAGAGTTTATTGAAAGTTAATATTTTATCATAGGAAACCTGGTTTTAAATTAGTTAAAGTGATATTTCAAAATGATTTCTGTTTTTTGACATTTAATAGCATAGAAAAAGGCAAATATCAGAAGTGTTCTATAGGAGCTTAAAATTGGTGATTTAATTATCCCTTCAGTAAGCAGCTTATTTTGAAAGATACAAGTCAAAAAAAGGCGGTGCAAACAGAGACATCAATGTGTTTTTCTCAACTTATTTATTTTGGAAGTTTCAGTCAACTTCATTATTCTTTCTCCTTCTTGGTAGTCAATTTTTTTGTTTAGGACTCTCTTGATTAAACCCTGTCACTTCAGGGGAAGTTCAAGAGAATAGTGCATTATTGATATTACAGAAACAGTTGTTACTAATCAATATGTTTTGAACCACATACAGGGTATATCTTTAAGGACATAATTCATCAAAAACAGACTTACTGGAGCTCCTCATGCTATTTTCATTGATTTTTTTCCCTCTCTAGGAAGACATGGTGGATAGTCTATCTGTGACACAAGAGTTATATTCAAAATAAGAAAGTCAGTTACTCAAAAATGCTCAGTTACAAAGAAAAACATCGAGGGTAAGGATTCTAAACGAGGGATAAAACTAAATTTAAATTGTTATTCTCATATTTTAATATCCTGTTCAGATGATATAATCAAACAATGTATAATTTTTTAAAAGATTACACACAACAAATACCAAATGCTAGGTGTGAAAATTTCTTTTTTTTTTTTTTTTGAGTTGGAGTCTCACTCTGTCACCCAGACTGGAGTGCAGTGGCCGCTCCGGCCACCGCAGCCTCGACCTGCTGGGCTCCGGCGATCCTCCCGCCTCAGCCTTCCAAGTAGCTGGAACTACAGGCGCACTACCATGCCCGGCTAATTTTGAATTTCATTTCTTACTTACTATGTGAAACTGAGGTAGAAGATTGCTTTTCTTTAGTTTTCCTGTTACCACTGCATAACTTTCTTTTAAACTAAGTATACATATATATTGCTTGATACTGTGGTCTTCTACATACTTGTCTGTTAAAGAAAACTTCAAAAGAATGAGTGAAGTTCACATTATAAAGTGTCCTAAAGTAATCTCTATTTTGGACAGCAAATAATTGGCTATAAAGGGAATAATAACTTTCTAATCTTGTAAATCTGTATCCTACTATATAGTGTTAGCTTGAAAATCAAGATATCATGTTCTTTTCAGTATTCACAAAGAATCTGAAATGAGGGCTGAAGAAAAGTAGTATATCTTAAATTGTTTTAGGTGGTAGAATATTCCTGCTTATCAGAGGTAGGAGGAAAAAAGCTGATTTCTTTTTTTTTTTTTTTTTTGAGTTGGAGTCTCACTCCATCGCCCAGACTGGAGTGCAGTGGCCGCTCCCGGCCACCACAGCCTCGACCTGCTGGGCTCCGGCGATCCTTCCGCCTCCGCCTTCCAAGTAGCTGGAACTACAGGCATGCACTACCACTCCCGGCTAGTTTTTTTGATTTATTGTAGAGATGAGGTCTCACCAAGTTGCCCAGGCGGGTCTCGAACCCGCGGGCGCAGGCAATCCACTCACCTCGGCCTCCCAAGGCGCGGGATTACAGGCTGAGCCACCAAGCCCGTCTAAAAAAAAGCTGATTTCTAAGTAAGGTTTTTGTTTTTAGCACAGTAAATCATTTTGTTTTCTGAAATCCAAATATTTTGGGTCACAATTTGCATTATAACACCAGTATCTGCCCAAATAGTCCGTTATTCTAATTTTCTCCATTAAAGGTGCAACCCATCACTGTTGTAAACTACTTGGGTGAAATGTTCCCCTAGATTGTTATAAAGAAATCCTATTTGTGGAAAAAAAAAACAAAAAAAAACAGCAAGAGATATGTATGTACGTAGTCACCTAGGGCAACTGACTCAGAAAAGTGGAATAGACAGACGGCTGCTTTACATCATCTCTCTCCCCCGTCCAACCTTAATTTGGGACTTTATGACCACTTGGTCTCCCTACCCTTTCCGCTCAATTCCTCACCAGTTGAATCCATCTGAAGCATTACTGAGTAATATTACGATTTTCCAGAAAGATGTTGTTCCCTTGTTGTGTGTTTCAGTAGTTTATTACTTTGTATTACTGAGCAGTATTTTATCAAATAGATACATTTGATTTATTTGTTCATTCGCCTATGAATGGACTTTTAAGTTTTAGTTGATCTTTTGTTTGAATAAAAATGCCATGAATCCTGGAGTAAAATTGTTTGTGTGGACACACGAGGAAGGATCCCCCAAAAAACCAGAAATATTTTCTGAAGGCTGTGTCCTTTGTAGTACAGGCTTCCCCCACTAGCTGGCGATGTGAGAGGCTGTGTTTGGCTTCAGTCATTTTTTTTTTTTTTGAAATTCTTTCAACACATTTGTCGGTTACATCGTGATGGATGATTTACAAACACACTTACTCACACTGTGCTGAGCGTTAGGCAGTTTTTGACCAAAAACGGCATGAACCCTGTGCCCCACCCTCCCTATTCACCTGATATCCCCCTGTGTGACTTTTTTTTTTTTTTTCCCTCCGGATGAAAAGAGTTCTCAAAGGGAAACATTTTGCCAATGGGGAAGAGGTGAAACAAAAAACAGCAGAAGCAATAAAGGCATCAAAATCGACACGTTCAAAAACTGTTTTGAGCAGTGGGAAAAGCATCTCTGTAGGTGTATTGCATCAAACAGAGTACTTTAAAGGTGACAGAAGTTTAAAGATGTAAGACTAAATACACAATTTTGTATAAATAAATTTCGTCTTGTGGGGCATCTTTTCATTTCCATTGAGTGAATACCTAGAAAGCAGGATTTCTTTGTCTTATGGTAATTTGAGAAACCCAAATTGCTTTCCAAAGTTGCTGTAGCACTTTACACTTGCATGAGGCTTTCGTTTGCACCAAATTTATTAAAAACTTGATATTGTCAGTCTTTTTAATTTCAGCCACTTCAAGGGTTGCATAATAGTACTCACTGTTGTTTTAATTTGTGTACACCTAATAATTAATAATATTATATATCTTCGTGTTTATTAGTTGTCGGGATATCTTCTTTTATAAAGTATCTGTTAAAATCTTTTGCTCATTTAAAAATATAGTAGTTCATATTCTTATTATTTAGTTCTTTCTATACATTCTGCAAATACTTTTACCAGTGCATAACTTGCTTTTTCATTTTCTTAATGGTATCTTTTGAAAAGCTCAAGTTTAAAAATGTGATTAAGTATATATGGAATATTTTGAAAGCCCAAATAACCAAAGTTCTTCTAAGCAAAATGAATAAAGTCAGAGGCGTTCCATTACCTGACTTCAAATATACTAAAAGACTATAGTGGCTAAAACAACATGATACTGGCACAAAAAATAGACACACAAAGATCAATGGAACAGAATAGAGAACCCAGAAATAAAGTCAAATGCGTGCAACCAATTGATCTTTGATAAAGTCAACAAAAATAAATAATGAGGAAATGACACCGTACTCAATAAATAGTGCTGGGAAGCTGACTAACCATATGCAGAAGAATGAAACTAGACTACTATCTCATACCATACATAAAAATTAAGTCAAGATGGGTTAAAGACCCAAACAGAAGACCTGAAAATCTAAAAAGCTGAGAAGAAAACCTGGGAAAAACTTCTGGACATCGATCTGGGCAAAAAATTTATGATGAAGATCCTGACAGCAAATTCAACAAAAATAAAAATAGATAAATGGGACTTAATTCAACTAAAAAGCTTCTGCACAGCAAAATAATAATAATAGTAATAAACAAGTAGCTTACAAAATGAGAGGAAGTATTGGCAAAGACTATCCAAAATCTACAAGGAACTCCAACAACTCAACAAGAAAAATATAAACCACCCCATTAAATACTGGGCAAAGGACATAAACAGACATTTCTCAAAAGAAGAAATGCATACAGTCAACAAACACATGAAAAAATGCTCAACATGATTAATCAGAGATGTGCAAATTAAAACCGCACTGACATATTATCTTACACCAATCAGAATGACTATTATTAAAAAGTCATAAAACAACAGATGTGGTCATGGATACAAAGAAAAGGGATTCCTTGTACACTATTGATGGGAATTTAAATTAGTTACACCTCTATGGAAAACTGTATGGATAACTCAAAATACTAAAAAGAGAACTACCATTTGACCCAGCAATCCCACTACTGGAAGACTCCCCAAAGAGATCAGAGGTGAGTCCTGGGAAGACCCAACCCTGTCCCCCCACTGGCAATCCTCTGAATGTCAAACCCACACTGCTGGGGCACTACTGAGAAGGATGAACCCAGGTGGAGCCTGGACATCAGCTGTGATAGAAGGACTCTACTCCAGGATAAGCCTGGCTGGGGTGCCCCTGCCTGTACCCGGGGAGGAGACAAACTCACACCTTCCCACTGGAGGGGTACCCCACCACCACCACCATACGAGAGTAGGAGGAGATGACTGAAGGAGAGGACACACCCCCACTGCCCCCTCCTCCTTCCCTGGGCTGCATATTGGGGAAATTATGAATGAGGCCAAAGCACTGCAGGAGACAGCAGAGGGGCTTACTTGTGAGCAGCTGAGAGGAACAATTACAGAACCTGCCACCAGAGGCCAGGTTTTTTGTTTTAATTTTCTTCCTTTTATCTTTGTGAATGTGGATGTGAGGTTCGATTTTCATTCCCCCTCATCTTTTTTTCTTCTTTTTATTTTTTCTTCTGTTTTTTTCTTTTGTTCTTTTGTTCTTCTTTTGTTTTCTGTTTATGTATATATGTGAATGATTGCATGTTTAACCTTTAGGTTTTTGTTGTTGTTCTTATCTTTTTTTAGTTTAATGTGTGTCGTGAATGTATGTGTGAGGGTTTGATTTGCATTCCTTTTTTTTTTTTTCTCCTTCTGTGTTGGGGGTGTGTGTGTGCGTGTGTGTGTGTGTGTGTGTGTGTGTGTGTGTGTGTGTGTTCAGTTTTCCTGTTTTTTGTTTGTTTTGTTTTGTTTTTTCCGGTTTGTTTTGATTTTTATTTGTTTGTGTGTGTGTTTGTGAGTGTGTGTGTGTGTGTGTTTGGTTTTTTTTTGGCTTTGGTTTCTACTTTTGTTTTTCTGGGGTTTTCTGCTTTTAACTTGTTTTTGTCTGTCCTATGTAATTCTACTTTTCTCTGTTCTTCTCATTGCTGTTACTTTATCTTGAACTCAGGGGGTACACACATACACACTGTATTATCATATAGAGTGGTGGTGGGGAGTGAGTCTCAGGGAACCATACCCCAGTCAGCAGACATTGTGATTTGCAGGTAGTTTCTGAATCCTAGCTCTGTATCCTCTACCTTATCCACCTCTCAGAACTAGAAGAGACAGCATAGCTTCCCACCCTTCACCCTCTTTCAAAATAGAACAAACTCAGAGCCCTGATCAGGGAAGAATATAGGACACAGTGAAATAAAGATAAATATCAACACCAACAAAATTCCCCCAACACTCACAAAGACATGGACACTAAACAGCATAATGCTGAACAACTTCTGAATCAATATAGAAATCAAAATAGAAATTAAAAAATTCCTGGAAATAAATGAAATTGAACAAACATCTTACCAAAATCTCTGCAATGCCATGAAGGCAGTTCTAAGAGGGGATTTTATATCTCTCCAAACACATATTAAAAAAATGCAAAGATCACAAGTCCCTAAAAAAATCACTTAAGGGAGCAAGAAAGATAAGTCCACCAAAACCCTAGCTTTAGCAGAAGAATCCATATCACCAAAATAAAAGCCCAAATATGGGACATAGAAGACAAAAATACCATAGGAAAAAATTAATAAAACAAAAATCTTGTTCTTTGAAAGGATAAATAAGATTGATGGACCCCTAGCCAGAATGACCAAGAAAAAGAGAGAAAAGTCCAAATAAACACTCAGAAACCACAAAAGATCAAATCACAACTGAACTGAAGAAATATAAAAGATTATCAGAGATTACTAGAAATTGACCTTCCATATGACTCAGCAATCCCCTTACTGGAAATATACCAGGAGGAGCTAAAATCATTCTACAAAAAAGATACCTGCACATGTATATTTTTTGCAGCACTATTCATGGTAGCAAAAACATGGAACAAACCATGCTGCCCAAAAAACTGGACTGGATTTTTAAAATGTGGTATGTATACATGATGGAATATTATGCAGTCATACAGAAGGGCATATGGACTTTGCAGTAACTTGGATGAATTTAGAGACTATAATACTCAGTGATCTAACACAGAAACAAAGAACAGAGTACCACATGTTCTCACTCATAAGCAGACCCTGAACATTTACCATAATACTATAAGAAAGGAATTGGCAGTAGCAGGATACAGCCAGAGGATGAAGGAACACAACATCTATAAGGATACCTGATCTCAAACCAGGTAAAGTGGGGACCAAAGGAAGTCCCAAACTTTGTACCTGTATGATGACCCCTTGTATACCTAATCCTGCATTGTATCCCATATCTTTAAAATAAAATTTTTAAAAATGTAAAAAAATATAGATGATATAGAAATAGATATAGTCTCCTGATCATAGTATTCCTCTTTACTTATATACATCTTTGTTCAGCATCTTTGAACATCTTTGTTCTCCTGATCATGGTATCTCTTTTTACTTATTTACATCAATGTTGTAGTTTTTAGTATAAAGATCTTGTATGTATTCTATTCAATTTACCCTTACATATTTCATGAAATTAGATTCATTGTGTTATGGATTTCACTGTTGTTTATTGCTATTAGCCAGAAATACAGTTGATATTTGCAAATTGATACTGTATTCTGTGATATTTTAAAACTCGCTTATTAGTTCTATGAACTATTTTTCAGATTCCATGGGATAAGTGAATAGATAATTTTGCCATCTGTGAATACAGACAATTTTACTTATTTTTTCCAATCTAGGACCCCCAGTAAAAACTTGAGTAGAAATGGAGAAAGTAGACAACCTGTTTTGTTACTGACCTTAGGGAGAAAGCATTTAGTTTTTCACCATTAGCTTTCTTATATGTAGCACATATTTGAGTATTGCTTTTTTTTTTTTTTTTTTTTGAGTTGGAGTCTCACTCTGTTGCCCAGAGTGGAGTGTGTGGTGGTCTTTTCTCTCTGCACTTCATTTTGGAAGTTTTTTATTGCTTTAATTTCACAGTCAATAATGTCTTTCATCACAGTGTATTTATCTGCTGTTAATCTTATCCGTTTGATTTTCATTTCAGATATTTTATTTTTCATCTTCAGAAGCTCCACTTAGGTTTTTAAAAAATATATTTCATATTTCTCCTCATCATATTTGAGTTTTCCTCAACAATCTTAAGTATTTGGAGTTTTTTTCTTTTTTTTTTTTTAAGTAGGAGTCTCACTCTGTTGCCCAGGCTGGAGTGCAGTGGCATACTCCTGATCACTGCATCCTTGACCTGCTGGGCTCAGGTGATCCTTCCCCCTTAGCCTTTCAAGTAACTGGAACCACAGCCATGAGCCACCACATTCAGCTAATTTTTTTGATTTGTTGTAGAGACTAGATCTCACCAAGTTGCCCAGGTTGGTCTTGAATCCCTGGACTCAGGATATATCTTTAATAACTGTTTTAATGTTTTTTCTGATAATTCCATATTTTCTTTATTATCTAAACCTGCAGATTCAATTGCTTGATTATTGTCCTGGATAGAAGTCATGTTTTCCTGCTTCTTGGTATGTCTAGCAATTTTTGATTGGGTGCCAGAAATGAATTATACATTTTTGGATTCTAGATTTTGTTATACATATTCCTTTGCGACAAAATAATTGGACCTCATTCAGGCATGCAGTTAAGTTACTTGAAATTGGTTTGATCCTTTCTAGATTTGCATTTAAGCTTCGTTAAGGAGGGTCTAAAGCAACTTAATCTAGAGGTAACTGAGCTCAGTATTCAAAAGATTCCACACTTGAGAAATCAACATAATTTTCCATGTATTATGATGTCTTCCCATTTTAGCTAGTGAGAACATAATCTCTTCCCAGTCTTGCATGATCTCTGGGAATTTTCAGTAGTAGGTGTAGTACTGCTGCTTTCCAGTAGTTTTTTTGTTTTGTTTTTTCAGCTTTTGGTAGTTTTCTGTAGTACATGTACAAATGAAAAACTCCAAAGGGTGAGACACATCTGTAGATTTCCATGTCCTTTCCAGTTCTCTGCCCTGTATGTAACAGCTGCCTCAGACTCCTTGTAACTGAGTTCTCTGCCTTCTATACTCAGCAAGATGTCTAGGCTCTTTTTGGGCTCCTCTTCCTGTACTTTACCCTGGAAACTTGGGACAATCTTAGAACTCACCTCTTTGTTTTCTCTCTCTCACTTATCAAAATCTCATGCTTTCTGCCATTCAATCTCTAAAAACTGTCTTGTCAAATATTTTGTCTTATTTTCTGATTTTTAAAAGCTGATGGTAAATCTGGTCCTTGTTACACAATTATTTCCAGAAATAGACATTTTTTGTTTCTTTAGACTTTCCTTCTCCTCCTCCTCCTCCTCCTCCTTCTTCTTCGACATAATCCATATGTCATTCCCACTGGGAAACTTCCACTGACCCCATTTTTCCAGCTGACTCAAGTTCTGTATGCATCTCCATTTGCAGTGATTCCAACAGTTATGATACTTATTTTACATTGCATGCTGAGTGTTGGTTTACTTTTCTGCCTTACCATATCATGTACTTCTTGAAGGGCAGGAACTGGAAGTTATTAATCTTATCCATCCATGTCATCACTACTAACACATATCTTGAATAAATCAAATGTACTACTCCATAACAAACAAACAGCTTGGATTATAATACATTGTCTACATACGAAGCATACATATCTCCTTTTGCTTTTCAAGGCCAAGATAACATGTCCTTAATTTATTATCACAATCTGTCCCTTCTCTACAAGAACCTTAAGGTCCAACAAAGCTGAGGACCACCATTTGTAAAAACCTGCATAGGCCTCTTGCCCCTGGCTCTTTTTATTTTTTAAACACAGTTTTTTCTGCCTGGAATTTCCTTTTTCATCAATCCTATCTATCAAAATATTTTTCTTCTTTTCACATGCATGTCAAATACCACATCTTCTCTGATGCTTACTCTGGTTGACCACCATTTGTAATGCCCTAGTAATGTATTATCCTTGTTCTGTTTCTTATTTTATATTTCCCACTTTTTTAATCCTATACATTCTATTTTATCACAGTCTATGCATTTCTCATTCTATGAATATTTCCCAGTCTATCCTATTATTTCACATCTATATTCGGTTAACTTACAATTCAACTCAATTCGCCTATCTTCATTCAACTGGATAGTTCTCTCTTTATGTTAAAAATTGTTTTTCTTATAGTGTGGAGCTGCATTTAAAATGGTGGGCATTCAGTAAGTATTTGCTTAATACAAATGGGAATAAATTTTAAAAGATCTTTGGTTGTTGTGATTGCCAATAGCAAATTTCTTAGTTTAACAGCTTTATTGATATACAATTCATAATTCAATTCACCTTTGTTTAAAGTGTTCGATGTGGTAGTATTTAGTATGGCCAAGAAGCTATGCAACCATCATACCTATCTAGTGATATCAGAGAAAACAAACCCAAACAATTGAATAATTTTCTAATTATGAAAACACATAGAAATATTTATATACTTGCTGTATTTCTTTTTCAGCAGAAGTCTAGATCACATAAAACTTATGCTTTAAAACCTTAGATTCTATAGGTCAACAGAACTGCCATTCTCAAGGCCTCAGAATAGTCCTGAAACTCCACTTTGCTCTTCCACTTCAAGAACATTTGCAGTGAGTACCAAAGAAAGGAAGATTCATAGGAGAAAGTGACTGGATGTACACAGCACATCACACCACATCAGAGAGTGAAGGACTGGGCCACCGATGTCTTAAGCTCTACTATGATGGTGTGACTCTTATTTTTCCTTGAGAAATGACCTTTTCTTTTATAAATTGCCTTACTGAAAAATCCTCAGCTGACTCCACATTTTGCCTTAAGGTGGTGAATCAAATGCAGCCTACATGCCGTGGGTTATACCGTGCAACTGCTTGTAATTTCTGACATCCACTTACACATGTGGGTGGACCACACTCATGTAGAAGCCCAAGCTTCATGGAATTTAAGGACAAAGTTGTCCTAAAGAAACTGTATGCCACAGTGTGATTGCTTCACGCTGTGCGAGCCGCCTACACTTTCCAGCAACTGATTGTGTGTATGCAATTTATTCCTTTCGAATCCATTATTATAATGCAAGAAATTCTTTACAAGGTAGAGTGAAGAACACATCGCAGTCAGATTATAATAACTATTTGGACTATTTAGAATCACTCAGCTTGCTCTGTATTAGAAAAACAAGCCCTCTACAATTATGTAGTTTATGCATTTTATATGGCTTTCTGATTTCATACTTGAGACAGAACATGTTATTATACGTTTCTATATTGATGTTTAGGAAAACAGTTGCTTAAAATGCGAAATACTGCCCCTAAACATTTACAGGGTGAAGTAAAATAGTCCCCTCAAATTTACATCTGGAATTTTTTTCTAAAAATGTTTAACATTAGTACAATCCTTCCATTTTATCTAATTCTTTTAAGATACCTCTGATTCATAGGGTAGGTCCTTCTTGATACCTCTCTTAAAACTTTGTATTGGGTGCTCTTTTTAGGGAAAACATAATAAGTTGTGTTATCGGAATTAATTTTACACAGGCTTAGACTTTTCCCCAAATCTATTTTATGTAATAACTCGGAACTTATTGTATCTCATGCAAAAACTGAGAACTGAGTAATATTTTTACTAACATAGGTTTACATCACCATCTTATTCAGGGTATAAGCTTCTTAGATCACAAGTGTGTTATGATAGATGTCTAATTATTACACCGATTGCTCCCACTACAGTAAATTAAAAAATTTAGTATGATACAAAAAGTAAGTAAATGGGGTAAAAAAATTTCAAGTTGCAATGTATCCTTCTATAAAATAAAATTCAAGTGTGGATGGGTGAGGCGTAACATAAGGTGACACAAGGAGTTTGTAACTTCAGCTCCTGAATCAAAAGAAACAGAGTAGAAAGAAAGCAAGCAGTTGAGGATTCATTGGCATTGATATATATGTAAAAGATGTTTTGTGATTCAAGTTTTTTTTTTTTTTTGGTGTTAAAAAAAGGAAACTTAAGTTAGTGATCTCCTTGTCTTTGGATGATAATAAAAGTTATTTTCAGTGCTTTTATCATGTTCAAAACACAGGATTAATTCACATATATTTAAAGATTTTCCAGAATAAAAAGTTTTGACCTTACAACCAACAACACTATTTGAATCAATTTCAAGGTATATTATATTATCACAATACTATGTCAAATTTTAAAAAAAGCAAAAGTTGGAGCAGTCCCTTAACTAGTCCATGGGTTTTATTCCCCTCCATGCCCTTTTTATATGTTGTATCTACTTATTGCAAATGTGCTTAAATTTTCTGTATTTTATTTTACACAATAAAGGACAAGCACAGGGCAATTTCTATTTCTGTATGCATGCTCCCCAAATAGGAATTGCAGTCAACTTAAGCCCCAACCGATTGTGCATGCTTGGCCACCATCTGCATGGTCTTTCTGAAACATCTCCATTTTCAGTTCTCTAGCTTCGTTTAGCAACTACATTTGTATAGGATGACACATTAGTGCTGAAATTTTTCTCCAGCTAGTTTGCTCAGGATCTATAGCCGACAAATGAAGTCTTAGAACTGTTTCTCACTTTATATTGCTGCCAACTCCCTGATGTAGATGCCTATCTTTTTATCATTCCAACCTAAATTTCAGCTTTTTATAAGTGTTTTATTTTTGCCAGCACTTGCCTTTACACTCACTGATGTAACATGCTTCTCACATGGAATCCTCAGCTTTCCTTACAAATAGTTTTTGGAAATGTCGTTACATTTTGCTAACCTCTTTTGATTCCAGTGGACCCATTTTTGTCTCTTATGTAAATTTGCCTTTTGCTTCCTTTTGCTATATCAGTTTACAAATGTAAGATGTCAACTTGGATGTCAGAATTTTTTTCCAGTCCACATAGTCACTTTCTTTGTAAAATTAATGAATGATTGGGCATTATTTTGCCACTGTCTACAAGAAGATTCAGGAACTGGAGGCATTCACTCTTCCTTTCAGCCACCGAATTGGTAGCTGTATTGGTGGTTCTGCTGAGTATTTAAATGCAGTTGTGATGAGATTAAGACAAACCAGCAAACACACCAATAAAACTTTGAATTTGACTTACAAAACCTGGGTTCAAGTCTTGGAAGCTTCTGTTGGCTTAACTTCCTTAATCTCATCCACCTTCTACAGGGAGAGGTGCTCTCTAGGCCTAATTTTGGATATAGAAAACTGTAGGAAAGAAAAAGTAATATCTTTTCCTCACCCATTACAAGGTTCATCTAACGTCTGTAAGGCCCAAAGAGCAAAAAATTACTTTCAATCAAATGTCTTTATTGTAGTTTTTGATTGTCATTTTCCATTGGGTTACTCTAGTTGTGTCATAAACTTTGACTTGGTGTGACACCATGTTGTGCTTACTGGCACAAGAGGACAACATAATCTTGGTTATATCTGAACTGAAATAAACTGCATTGCAGCCTCACAATCAGAATCACTAAATTCTTTTTTCTCTCTCTTCATACTACATGACTTGTGATTGCTTCTACTTTTTATGAATTATTATGGCAGTTAGGAAACAGTGTTTTAACCTTGTCTCAAATATCTTATAATATTCTTATTTGGACAGAAATAAAGCTTGCTTATAATCAATTCATTTTTAAAGTATTTACTCATCAAAATTTTGTTTTAAAAAACACTTATATATTTTTTTCTTAGAAGTTGGGCCTAGGAGCAATTCTGAATAGCATTATAGTGAAGGGTAATTTTCCTATTTAATTTAAAATAAAGGTATTTTTCATATTTCCCTTTAACAATATTATTCTTATTCAAAAATGAATGAGTTAATAAAATTTTACTTTGTAAATTGTTATACCTGAAACTTGCTATCTTTCTACCTAAACCCTTAAAATATCACTTAATTATAACCCCAAAGTCATGTTATGCACCTATACAAGAAAACAGCAGACCCTTTATTTTTGTTTATTATTAAGTCTGATGATTATGCATAGCACACTTTATCTCTCCAGTAGATATGATTCACCTCCGAGCATAACTCATGGGGTAATGAAATGTTTTTCCTCCCAATAGGTGACTGTGTCTTCTCTCTGTCAATTCATAGTTCAATGTTTACTAATTGAAAAAAAAACACAAGGAAAGATAGTTTCAATATGAAGATTCTAAAAAATTATTCAGAAAGAACAGTTCTATTCACTTATGTTTTAAAGAAGTTATTTTAAGCTCAAATCAGGAATTTTTAACTATACATTAAATTAGCTTTTATATAGAGAAAACACTTTTAGGTATGTTTTGTCATCACCAGTTCACTGGGCCTTTATAGAGAATAAATTTTGAGTAAAAAAAGAAGAAAGTACATTTAAGCTTATTTTCAAAGCTCTCTTTTGAATTCATCCAATTTTTATACACACAAAAAATATAAATGGAACTGGAATATTTGTTTTACACCATGTACTTGGAAATGTCTTTTCCCTTATAATTTACTATTTTTCTGTCACAATGGAAAAAAACCTGGGTATTAAAATGGACCATGTAGGTTGCTCTGTGTGTCAGCAACAAAATTCCCAAAACATGTTTGTACCCTCTCGCTCCTAGAGCGGCACAGCCTTAAAGAAGCCCACAGTGAGGAGAATCTACTAGAGCATTTCGGTCTCAGGATTTCCATTTCAAGGTTAAGTACCAAGGCTTTTCTCTGTCAAATATCTTACATCTAAACTTCTTTAACCTTGCTCTCTTTAGAAATACATCAACGTTAATCAGCCCATAGTAATATGATTTGTTAAAAGTATTTGCTATTACCTGCATAATGAACACTGTATACCTAACCCTGAATTGTACCCCACATCTTTTTTTTTAAAATTTGCTATTACCATTTTTTATTCCTATAATAATTGTCTTAGAAAACCAAATTCTAGTGCCAGCTTTTCTACAAAGCATGTTCATCACGCGGCAACCTACAGGTTGCAAGGTGAAAAGTTTTAGCAAATACAAATAATTTTACCTCCTCAACATGAAATAACTAATTTATTTGCCCCAGTTATTGTCATAATTCTTTATATAATTGACTTTTTCATTTGCTGAATAACTTAGGTTTTTTTTCAGAGAAAACAGACATATCCTTAAAAACATTAGTGCTGATTGCTGAGAAAAACTAAAACACAGGCATTATTTATTCCTTTTTTTCATGCCCACTCCTTGACTAGCGTGACAAATTGCTTTATTCACTTCCGTATTGCTGATTTTGAGAGAACTTTGGGTATTGAATCTTTTTTGAATGGTTAATAAAAATGCGATCTCAAAAAAAATAAAAGAAAGGTAAACTAGAGTTGAGGTTTACCAACTTCAGTTTAAGTTTATAACTTCAGGCAATACAGATGCAAATGTGGATAGATAAACGAGTAATTCAATTCAAATCTCAAATCCCACATTCACTTTGCAAGAGAATATTATATCTCTAGATTTTTTTTTTTAATGTTTTGGTATTTTAATAGAGAACATTATTTTGCCACTGTCTACAAGAAGATTCAGGAACTGGAGCCATTCACTCTTTTCTTCAGCTACTGAATTGATAGCTGTATCGGTGGCTCTCCTGGGTATTTAAAGGCAGCTGTGGTGAGATTAAGACAAATCAGCAAACACACCAATAAAACTTTAATTTGGCTTATAAAAGCCTGGGTTCAAGTCTTGGATGCTTCTGTTGGTTTGACTCCCTTGACCAACAGAGATAGGTGCTCTCTAGGTCTAATAGGGATAGGTGCTCTCTAAGCCTAATTTTGGGTATGGGAAGTTGTAAGAGAGAAAAAGTCTTATCTTTTACTCACCCATTGCAAGGTTCATGGCAGACTCCCCTGTAACAAAAAACATATTAACAAGGACAAATCAGAGCTAATTTATTTAACCAAAGTTTTACGTAGCATTAGTAGTCTTCAGAAATAAAGGCTTTAACATCCAGGGACTACTGTATATTTTCATGGACAGGCATGCTGAAGTATGATTGGAGGACAAAAGGGTATAATCTAAGGATATTAAATGGAGGCAACTTAACGAAACCTATTTGCTCAGATTCTTCTTGGTGTTTCTACGTGGTATTTTTCTTCTTCCAGACGTAGGATAGGACACCTGCCATGTCAGGCTCTTCAGGGGAGAAAGGAGAGAAATCAGAAAATGATCCTCCTCCTTCTTCTGTTTCCTCAGTTTCCAAGGTGCCATATTTTGGAGTATCATGTTCTGAGCCCCAACAAGGTCCTTGGCCATGTGCCCAGGCACCTGTCCAAAAATGTGATAAGCCTGAGTATTTACTTACTTTGTCACTGATTTATATGACAAGGTAGGAGACGATTTGACAAGGGCTTGAAACAGATTAGAGTGGCAATAAAAACACAAAGGAAGTAACAGGGCAATTGTGTCATGGCAGAAGGTAGGTGGAAGGGCTCTACTATCAAGACAGTCAAATGAGTGGAGGACTCGGGGCCCTGGGGGCCAAGTATGATGCCCCAAAGGACAAAGGTATTCTTGTTACTTCAACATAGAATACGTTAAATGAAGATTAGATAATAGGAATGGGTGAGTCCCAAAGGATCTCTCTCCTGTATGCCTGCTTGCAGGCCACTACTTGGGCAAAGAGACAAAAACAGATACTGATGGGGGAATGGTTTCCTGAGTACAAGAGAATTGACTTCTGGAGCTGGAAGAAGGGCAGGGAATCCTCTCAACGCGGAAGTGGTGGTGGGGGGTGGGGGGAGATAGTGTAAGCATGTTTTTGGTCTTTATTTGGAGTAGTGAAGTTGGGCTTTTGTTTGTTTCATCGTGTTTGGGGTAGCAATGCAGCATAAAGGCTAAGAGCATCGCCAGGAAGCCAGCCTGCATGGGTTGAGCCTAGAAAATTCCTTCTACTAATTAGATCCATCCTGGGACATAACTAAGTTCTGTGCCTTGGTTTCTTTGCAAAAAAACAGAAATAATAATATCTGTTACGAGTAGACTTCTTATGGGAATAAGAAGAGTTAATACATTTCAGAAGAATGCCTGCTCAAAACCTGGTCATCATAGTACAGATAGTTTTAGACTTGGCTAGTTTTTCTTAATACTGCTTCCATCAGGCACAAAATGAAAGAGGAAGATGTTAAAAATTTAATAACCAAGATAAACAGTATTTTAATGGAATACTATTCAAAATCACAATGAATGCACAAAAAGCTATGAAGAACAAAATATCAAAATTTTAAACAAAGACAAATTTCCATCAGCTCACATATCTACATGTTTGTCACAGTCACAGATCAAACTGAAGTAATTTCTTCCTGGCTGAGATTCACTAAAGGGACACGACAAGACTACGGGTTGCTCTTTTTTAACATATCTCTTTAATCATTTCGCTATCACCACAATTGTAGCTATACCTGTATATATGTATACCTACACATACACATATACTGTAAGTAAAAATTACCATAGAATATTGTGATGGGTTCAATTTCTAAAATATAGGGCACAAGTACATTTTGCCAGTTAATACTGATGCACCATAAAAGGCTAGAAATAATCCCAAGAAAAAGAATCAACTTATATCACATAGTTTTATTCATTCCTTCATATACTGAATGGGTACTCCCTGCCAGACTCCAGCCGTATAAGGAAAGTTTCCATAGTTCTGTCGAGTGATTTACATCTTCTTGATGTAGAAATCCCACATGCCAAATAGATAATGCAGATAAATTCTGAGTTGTTGTGATTGAAATGGGGACGGACCTTTCCTGTCTTCTCCTCATTCCCAACTTCCTCCATCCACAGCCTTGGCCACTGAAGAGACTTGACACCAAGGGTTTGAAAAACACTGTTTTAAATAAATAATATAAATATAAATGATAACCTTAAAATGAATAGCAGCATCGTCCTCCAAAGACAGAAAGAGAAATAGACCTACTTGACATCTACTTTATATGAGAATATAATGATTTTTAAATGCAATTTATCTATGCACCATAGCCCAATCTACTCTCCTGTCTTGCATTGAAACAGGCACCTGTTTATCTCTGAATAATCTCTAATTCCAGTGAATGACAGCCTCTGTTCTTCCCCTTGCCAGAGCAGAGATTTCGTTTGGCATCTTTATTTATTTGGGCCCCTATAGACCATTAGGACCTGACATAACAAAGTCATGCAAATAAATCCATGGTCTCGGTACTTATTACCTGGTGTTCTTTCACATGAAAATGTTGTGAAGAAAGAAACAGAGTCCTGGGCTTTTTATTGAGCATTTGCTGTTGCATAATTGACTGAAAGCATAAAAATCAAGAATTCCTAAACCTGTCCTTTTGCCCTCTGGGGACACTGGAGATGTATATAGAATATTTTTGCCTCTGTAGCATATCTGAGATGTGAGACACATTAACAATGAGAGGGGTTTTAGGTCAGAATCACTCTGCATCATAGATGCCATTATCTGCTGATTTAGCTGGGTTGAAAACTGCTGAAAAATAATCCTTTTTGTGCCCTTGTCAGTGGCTTTAGTCTAGAGTTATAGAAAATCAGCTCTACCTGAGTCATTTAATCATTACAAAATGAATTTTGTTCCTGACTCAGTGGAAGTAATTGAGAGGGAAATATGTGATAGGTATGATGAAGATTATTTTAAGTTAAAGCTTTCTACTCCTTAAAAGTACTAAGTGCTGCTAATGATCAAGACAGAATAGGCACCGGTAAATTATCCTTCAAAATAAATGTAGGTGATCACTTAAAACATTTCTACCCCCCAAAGCTTGGTGTTCGCCTCTTCCTTGGATCTGGCGAGGGGCGCCAGGTCCACCCTGACAAAGTCTCTCCTTGCAGTGCATGGAACTGATTACCCAGCAGGCGTGCAACTCCAGCAGGGAAGTCAGAGTGGTGCTGACGGTTCCCTGGGGAGGGACATCCTGTAAAAACACCAAGGTTGAGAACTGTCATATTCACAGCAGTAGGTGCATTTTCCTCCGAAATTAATGGAGCAAGCTGGGCAAAAATGTTTAAGCTACATCTTCCCTAGAGTAAGATGCAAATTCAAAGCTCTTTTGAAGCCCTGGAATGAAAGTTAAAGATAAGACTTTTTAGTTTTTTTTTTTTTTATTTGACATTGATAATATAGGCAACCCTAGCACCACGAATATGAAATTGAAATGCTTGATAAGTGGGAGCGATGTTATTCAGGCTGGCTCAGAAGGCAGCACCAACTCGCTCTTGAGCCTGTTTACCATGACTCTTCATATATGGTTATTGGAACAGGACCGCATGCTTCTTTCTCCAGTGTGCTGTGGACATGCAATAGGATGAAATTATGACTGGTATATTTTTAGGGTGTGATAAATATACTCCTTGAGTGACTTTGACCCAGAAAGCAACATCTGGTAGAAAAGAAGTCGCAGCTTTGGAAGTTCTCTCTTTAGTGTTCTGCAAGGCAAAGGGGGTGGAGGCAGCATGACTTTTCCCTGCACAGCATGCAATAAGCTTAAATTATATACATCCTATTCAAGAGAGGTAAGAGAGAATTATGTGCTAAGCTTAGAAGAATGCACAGCCCATGTTGAAGAACTATTTGTTACTTTTAAAGAATGTGTCCTTAAATATGTTTTCAATGAGTGGGTGATGGCCACTGTGAGTTTCTGAGGCTTGAAGATTACCTTTTCTGTTCATGTAAAGCAGAAGAAAACCCCATTTACAGAAGCCCTTTCTATCCTGGAGGTCTGTGCAGAAGGATAGCCTCTGGCTGGGACTTTGGGATTCATCACTACAATCATAACAGCTCATATGTGTATAGCAACTTCCAGAAATACACATGCTTTCTACACCTGCCTTATCACATTGATCTCAAAAGCTACAGAGTTTTCAGTGTTATTTGTCCAACTTCACCAACAAGAAAATTTTGACTCACAGAAGTTAGGTAGTTTGCTCAAGAGAAGACAGAAAAACCTAATTAATTTGCTCATTCATTCATTCATCTATCTAAACACTTATTCAAAGATTATTTATCAAGTTCCTATTCTGTGTCAGTTACATTTTCCAGTCCACCACTGGCTAGTTCTGTGACTCTCAGCAAGTCCCAATATCCTTCTGGGATTCAGTTATTTCAAATATAAGTGTGAGATGGGAAAACAGCCTGAAAAATTGGGAGCTTGAATAAGTGATCTTTGGAGATCCCTTCTAGCTGCAATATTTATACTTCCACTAAAAGTTTTTATATTTCCCTCTTCCAGTTGACTTACTGACATCAACACTTAGAGGACTGGATTTCTCACTTCTGTTTTTTTGGCAATGTAAAGTTCAGGAGAAATTAAAATTAAATTAGGTCAAATCTTTTGGAGGTTATTTCTTTCTAATAAACTATTTTGATTATATATAATATAGTATATATATTATTTGTGTGTGTGCATACACACACACACACACACACACATATATATATATATAAAACCCTTACATATTTTACCTACTTGATTATTTTTTTTGCCACTGCCAAATATTTAAGGTCACCCCAAATATGACCTGACACTCTCAGATGGAGCACTTGTATTAAGAAGAATCGTCTTATATATGTAAAATATTTGCATCAGGACTTGAAATCTTCAGTCACCAAATCGCTGCCAGCAACAACAAAAAATTTGGATCCAACTAATTGGAAAGCACTGGAGCATGAGCATGAGGGTGTGATTCATTGTCGCTGATGATGTTTCCAATTACTCATCCGTACTTATACATTCTGAGTCATGTGAGCACATACAGGGAGAAAAACAGGAGTCCACGATTTTGGTTTCCTCTGTCTCAGAGTGTAGGCTAACAGACTTTTAAATGGTCTAACCACCCCGCTGCACTTTGTAGAAAGACAAGGTAGCCTCTTTAAATCATTAATGATGGAAAATATTTGCAGCTTGCTTGTGTACATAAGAAATAGACTGGATTATACTAAAAGTCTCCAAACATTCCATAAAAATTATAACCATATCAATTAAATGCTAGTGGCAAATATTTCAATTATCCTTAATGGGACAGAGCTTATAAATGAGCATATTGGGAGACTACTTGTACTTTATGTGTAGTCATTCTCTTCAAAAAGCAACAATTATAGTTTTGCTCATGAAAATCAATCCATAAAATGCAAATGTGCCACGAGCTTGGAGTTTATTTTAATGTAACATTATCATACGGTATTATAATAACCTGACTAGTTCCTTTCGAAAAGCTATAAAAAAAACAATGATTTAAAGACATATATTAGTATGGTCTTTCGTTAAAATGTCACCTTTAATTGAACTCAGAATTTCTTTTGTAATTTGACTGCCTCTCCTTTCTGCCTAAGACACCTAGCGACTTGATCACGCAACTGCTGCTACAATACAGCATGTTGACCATCAAAAAAGAACACAGTAGAAGCCCTGAACTTCTGAACTGTCCATTCACATTGCAAGCTTCGGGTTATAATTGCTTTTGATTTTAACCTTGACTTTTGAAAATATACCAGCCATTTTCAATCCTTCACTTTCACAGAAAAGAGAGATATGTTTATTAATTCTCTCTGTAAAAGAGCATTTCTTCTCTTCAGCATACATTCTTTAACTATATCAAGAGATTTAAATTTAGATATCCAAAGCTCCTACTAGATGACACATTATTAAAACATCTGCCTTTCCATAAGCCATTCTGTTCCTTGCCATTCCACATGTCCTTTTCTACTTCACCAGACAAAATTGCCCAATCTAAATTTCAGCTCAAGTGTTTGATGGTTTTCACGCTGAGCTCAAACTGTTAATGCTTCCCTGAGAGAATAGAATTGAAACGGGATTTAATCTAAAATAACAAAATAGAATAAAGGTTTTACATATAAATAAGTAATGCCCTGCACATTTTTATGCAAGTTTTCTTTTCTATGTTTTGCATGTAGCAGAGAGAAATGACAAATCGCAAAGATTCAGAATTTGGCCCAACAGCAAAGAAACATTCTAAATAAATAAATACTTGGTATCGTGTGCCATCCAATTAATGTATTTTGTTGAAGCCAAATTTAAAATTATTGGAGGAATCCACTCCTAATATTAACTTTTCATTTCATACAGTTTTTTTTAACAGTGGCATTTTCAAATATCGTGGTAGGCAACCATCATGAACACCTTGAAAAGTGCTAATTGGAATGGTAGATAATATTCTTCTTGGTCCATGTGTCACAAAAGGCTGAGACTTGCTGAGACTTGCAACTAAGCATTCTCTTCTAGAACCCAGATGATTCAACTGACTGCATCACAAAGCAAATAACAAATTACCTATAATAGCACGCCTGCGAAAACCAGGAGCAGGATTTTGGAGAGAAATCCTGTGGTATTTGCCAGAGAAGTTAAACAAAAACAAAAACAAAACCTTTGTTTTAATAAAGTGAAAAATCACCTTATTAAAAATCATTTTTTAAAAATTGTGCTAGACCTGTTTGTCCAGCCCTCCGATCTTCCTTTCCCTTAAAAAATATTCCTTTGCTTTATTTCAGTCTCATAAATAGGATCTCTTTCAGATTTAAAAACAAACAAAAAAACAGGAATTGTAGTTCTATATGGAAAACTTAATAGGACCCATTTTAACATCAAATCTGGATTTGTCACACTTTGTTGATATTGAAAAGATAAATACCTTTTGACCTGTTCTCTCTCTATGTATGTGTTTCTTTTTATAAGCAGATTTTAAGTATGAAAGAGATTACATTTCAGGGTGTCAGTTTCGTTCCTCCAGCTATCATGTGAGAATAATTAAAACAGCTCAAACTCACCTCACGGGGTGAGTGTGAGGCTGAATGGGTGACATAATATTTGAAAAGTGCTTTGTAGAGTTGTAAGCCCTATGCCACCGTATGTTCTCAGCTACTACTTAGCAATAGCAATGATGAATAACATATATTTATGTTTCGTGGCCACACAAATAAAATTAATTTATAGCTAATTCCAGTAATCCTGCAGGACCAGCTATGAGTTTATGTACTCAGTTGCCTTACACAGAAATCTAGATCAATTTCTGTTAACTGAATTGTTAAGGAACCTACCACATTTATTTAAAACGTTTGTTTTCTTCTTCTCTGCTTACTACCCATAAAAATAAAGGAACATATGTTTTATTTATCCAGATAACCACCTGGAAATAGTTGCTCATGGGGAAGGTCACAAACAATGTGAGGATGAGAACAAAAAGCTTATAATTGTGTCTCAATTTGCAAATGATGGGGAAATGTGTGTGTTTTTAACAAACTAGATTTAAGTTAGGAAAGGTTAAACTCAACCATTAAATTGAGAAACAAATTCACCTTTTATTGACACGTGTTATCAGTGTTTGCTGTTAAACTAAACATACAATTCAGTGCTAATTTGAGTGCTACTTTGTGAATGAATTGATATTATTCTAGAATAGACTCCCACTATTAATAAATTGGCTACATTATGCAGATGGAATATTTTTTATTTCTTTCAGCCAAAATTAACATATGCATTAAGAAGTCCTTGCATTTTGGTTTAAGTTTAGAAATTAAATGAAATCTTTATATTCTATTTATATATATATACACACACACAAGTATATATAGAGAGCGACAGATAAAGATATATAGTTTTATCAACATATATCATTTCAAAATGATATATAAAGATACATATAATGCAAATATGAATATAAAACTATACATATTTAATTTATATTTTTAATTCACATATATTAATCGAACATATTTATGAGGTGTTGTTTTAAGTATGTGTCTAGATAAAGCTAGATAGATATGCTATGGCTTTATATGCATACTCTACATCCATAGATATATAATTTTATATATAATTATGTATGTGTTTATCTACAACTGTTCTTGTACGTCATTCGTGTGTGTATATATATATATATGACAAAGTTGAATAAAATTGACTTTTAAAGATTCTTAATGAGAAGTCAAAATTAAATAGCTAAATGAAAACACACCTACTTCAGAATAAGGCTTTAAGAATTTTGTAAGTAGACTTTTATGTGAAAAAATAAAAACTTAAAAACTTGTTTGTGTCCTTTTCTTCCTGTGATTTTTTTTTTTTTTGGTTAATATTTTTGTTTTTATTTAAATATCAGAAGTAATATAATCTACCTGTAACACATTCACTCAATATAGAAATGTACCAAACAAAAAGTCAAACTTTGCACCACTGCCATCACTTCCTCCTCAAAGGCAACAATTACAATTTGATGCTTATCTTTCTGAGCTCTTTTTTCTGTGAATATATGGCCTAATGTGACAATATAGAGAGAGTTGTTTTACGATTTCATCATTTCCATTTGTATGAATGTCTATACAGGATGTTGTTTGTAATTTTCCACTTTAGAGATATGCTTCAGTAAACATAATGTATATGATGTGACAATTTGCTGTTACCTATTTCTATGCTCAACAATCCTATGAAATATTTACTCTTTTTAAAGTGATGAAACAAAGGCCCAGAGAGGTTAATTAACTTGAATAAAACCACATAACCAAAAAATGATCAGTCTAGCCAGCCTGGCTCTGGAATCCATGTTCTCATTACCTGTTCTCTTCCAGCAGCTTAGTGAGGACCTCAGCTGTGTAACCCGCTTTGTGAGGCTCAGCACTTTCTTCGCTCTGCACCTTAGTCTCCTTGTGTGCAAAAAAAGAGAGAATTATTCTACATATCTAGCACATAGGAAGGACTCAATAATAGTTAGCTGCTGTTATAATTAATTTGACATTTATCTTACTATGTTCTTCAAAAATGTCTAAAAACAGATCTTTAAAGACAGTGTTGTTAGGTCACAGTTTGTTCTAAATTTGGTGTTTTATTATGATGTTAATTAGCAAGAAAAGGCATCAAGCCCATTCCAATAGAAATAAACATCAAAGCAATTAGGAAATATTGATTGATCATCAGTCCTTAAGAAAGTCAGGCTGGCTGCTTTCACATTATAGGGGAAAGTTGTGATGGATTTTTTTAAGTTTTATTTAATTTTATTTTTTAAGTTCACATATAGCAATTATATACATTTATGTGTTACACAGTGATGTTTTCATACATATAATGTTTATTGATCAAGTCAAGGTAATTAGGATGATGGGTATTTTTAAATAACTGATAGCCTTTTCTTACTACATCTATTAAAATATATCTTAGTGTACATTTTTGCCTTTAAATATTAGTATAAAATATTATTTGCCTTAGCTTTCATATCAGATAAACATTTTGCTGTCTATGCAAGCATTGTTTTAGTTTTGTTTCACTGTTGTCTATATGCTCATTTTGTTCATCTTCATCATTGAAACCATATAGAAAATGAGTAATGATGTTTTGCATAAGTATAGAGTACAGATTTGCTGCAGTGATGTATATGACTGTTTCACACTGTGAATTCCTAAACATAAGGTGTAGATTTGTTTGTTTTTGTTTGTTTCTATTCACCAAAAGTGAAGAATGAAAGAGGAGCTTTGTTGATGATTACAGAGAAATTCTTCTCTCCTTTCACCCTCAAAAAAAGGCTTCCTTCCTAACATGAAAGATATTCTCACCTTTGCTTTTTGTCACTTTTGCTTTCTCCATCTACTCCCTAGAAGATCCATTGCATGTGTTGTGTTTCTATACTTTATAGACACTTTTTATTTTGTATGTCTGTACAATTTACCACTCTTTAATTATATTCTATCCACTGACTAAAATCTCAAAGTAGAACTAAATATAAATGGAAGAAAGACACAGGCGATTCACAAGCAATCATTCTTCCTGACATTTGATGTTCCAATATAAAGAGAACGCTATGAACAACCCACCTTTTGTGACACAAAACAGAAGGTATCCTTGAAGCTAAAAATAATTATCACTATCCTTTCAGCATATCATTGCCCTTCTCGAGCAAAAGCAGAAAAAATTTTTTAAAATGTAAAAATACAACTCTGAGTGGATCAATCTGAATTTCTTCTTTGACCCAAGTGTAAAGAGAATTTTGAGCTTTATACTGGAAGGACTTAATTATCCACCGGCCAGTTGAGATTGGACAAATATTTTGTCAGTAGTTACAGATGGAAGTGTCCAGAACCTATATCATTTTTGCCAATTAATACTGCTTTGGGGGAAAATATTGTATTATTATTATTATTATTATTATTATTATTATTATTATTACAGCTTAACACTGCTGTGACATTTCTCTGTGATGAGAAGTATAATTTTAATTTTACTGTTTGTTGTTACAAATAGTATGTTTGCGCTATGATGACAGTTGAGAGAACCTCATCGGGAAGGAAGACAGAAAAAAATTATAGTCATTCTGTGGATTAAATTCTTACCTTTAATAAGACAGAACTCTTTCAAACTCATCTTCAGGTCTTAGAAATAAATCTGAGGAAAAAGTTTTACCAAAATATACTGAAGCATTAAAAATAAAAAATGTGTAATATCCTTCATTTATTGCCACCAGAGGTACTTTTTATGACTAATTTCAACTTAAGACATGTGCAGACTATATATAATTTTGCTGTTTTATATCTGCTTTGGTTGTTCTTCAGCCCGAGTCAAAATGCCAGGGTAGGTGAATTAAGGAAGGCCACGGGAGCGCTATCAACACAAGACTCAGTTGCGTTCTTTATCTTATAAGAATCCTTCAACTTTCTCTTTCGAAGGCTATGCAGTAATCATTATGCGTTACAAGCAGTTTTTTATCAACAAACCTAACCCTCCAACAGATGATCTGTACTGAGCTTCTTTTCTGTGTAGTCAAAGCTTGTCCTGATCTCTTAATTGTTTTAGTTTACTTTCTATGCATAGAATACTTATTTAAAGCAAAAAGGTTCACAACAGAAAGGTTCACAAACTTTCAACTATTTTCAATTTTATATTGTTTCAGTTACAGACACATGAAATTTATCTGCACATTTTAGTTTTTCTTTTTAACTTTGAGATGGTCTGACTTGTGCTAAGAACGCAGCCTGGTCTGTATTTCCCAGCGCTTGCGTGTGTGTCTGCGTGTGTGTGTTTTATCCCAGCTAGTTATAACCTGATAACCTGATTTCATACTGTGCTACAGCACAACAATACAATCATCAAACTAAAGCAACACAGTAAGCGGTCACATTAACCATCATTTTGCTTGATCACTCGGGAGAGATTAAATTTATTCATTTTTCCTATAGATAATCAAATATTAAAACATGGGAAAGTCAAGGGAAGTAGAACTATTGAGCTGTGACATGCTCATTGCCAAAACAATATCCTATATGTGATGTGTGAGGCTTCTTGGCAAGATTTTTGGAGAAAATTTTATCAGTTCTTTTTTCTCTCATTTGCATTTGGTTTATCTAAAGTGAAATCCATTCAATTTTATTGAACTGTAATTCTAGTAATTTACAATATTTACATGCTGCGGTTAGATTGAAATCAGTCCTTAATTCAAATTCAATCTAAATTTACTGCATAGTAATTAGGGCTTTGTAACTGACACCAGGGGCCTATTGATTTAATGAAAAACTTAACCTTACAGTAAGTGTTTAATTAGTTGCTGCAGTAGATTCTGTTCTGTCCTAAATTGTGGACTTTAGAGAATCAGGTACTAATTTAAATTACACAACTATATAAAGATCAGAACTATTTTTTTTTACATGTAGCCTAACAGATGAATTAATTTCTTCCTCTTTGAAAAGGATAAGGGAAAGAGGCGGTAATGAAAAGTAATTTCCTACTCTGCCTAATTTTATGTAAGGCTGGGCTAGCTATGCTGAAAATGATTACCTACCTCTGTTAAATATTGATATAAAGAGTTATGAAAATTAAAAGTCAATGAGATTTCTTCAAGGATTATTTTGTAAATGGCAAACTGCAACAATATACATACCTGCTTAGAGCAGACAGACTCTTGATACAGAAGGAAAAATAAAAGATTACCCAAAATAAGCCCCAAGGTGTTTTTCTTTAGGTAATACTAATCGGCAGCCCAGAGCTTCATTTTTTAACAATAGTTTTATATGTTCTAACTGAGAATTTAAAACATGAGTTTAAATCAGTGATAGTGATTTTAAATGGTAGTCACTGATGGACTATCTTGAAACAAACCTAAATCAAAGCAAACTATTTTAATTTTAGTCTATATTTTTTCCTAATTCAATAATTGCAATGAAGCATTGAAGTAAGGACACTTTTAAACTGAATTTTAACCTGTCTGTAATCTGTCAGGTCTATAACTCATTTCTCGTAGTACACATTTGTGTTCTCGAAGCCTGAAATAGTAATGTTTCTATATAAAACTAAGAGATTAATGCCAAAGGAAAGAAGATTCCTGCTGGCACATTATTCATCACTTGTCTAATTTATATTAGATGTACTAAAGGTACAGTGAGAAGATATTTTTAAAAAACAGTACCATTTTGATTTTTCCATTTTTTGTGAAAAACATAGAATTATTTGAGGGCAAAAAAAAAAGGTTTATTTAAAGTGGAAACTTGCATTATTTTTATGTATATTTTCAAATACTAAATTAACTGCTAAAACATTCTAGGCAGATAACATAGGTAACGCCATTAACATGTGGAATTGGTATAAAGAAATAATGAACAGAGCTAATTCTTTAATGCTGCATTGAAGCCTAACATCACAGTGGGTGAACGAATTTCTATGTTGATCAACATCGAATTAGTGTAAAAATATATATTATACTACTAAATAAGTAATATAGAATAACGTCGAATTTATGCCTCAAAGCAGGAACACCTGCTCCAAATGAACAGGTTCTTACTAAATTTAAAAATGTTTACCTCAAAGATTTCTCATTTTAGAGACCTTAATTTTTACAGAAACCACGAATGAAGAATTCTAAGTTTCAAAACTCCCAATAGGCATAGAGATATTAGAATGCCATACAAAAAAAATTGAAAGAAAAAAGCTGTAATATGCGTTTGAGTTTATCAAGACTTTATTGTGTGAAAATACTCTGCAAAAATATCTTTCTTTTCTCGACAAGATACCAGATTCAGACTTCACCACCTTGACAATACACTGAATTCCGACCTCGCTCCCCCAACACACCTCCACAGGAAAGCAATACACACCAGGTACAGAAGGTTGCAACCCACACATTCTTCTCCTCTAATGTTTGCTCTGATGAATGGCACACACAGAAGCCATATTGCCCGTCTCTCAGAGAGGCCTTCGCTGCCAGCACAGCTGAAATCTGGAGGCTTGCCGCATTCACATTGTCAGCTTAAATACCCAGTAAGGACTCAAACTGGGAATAAGACAAAGTACCATAGCTGTTGATCCACTTCACTGGCCCCACCAATTAGCTGTGAAGAATATGGCTCATTTAAAAGTGTATATGATAATACTGAAGCATAACTGAAAATTAGATATATAAAAAAGGAGGTCATTAGCTTGCACTTGTCTTATCTTCAGCTAAATGAATCGCAGATAAAATCAAATAGGATAAGTTAAGTCTTTTTAAGCTTTTGAGCCCTTTCTTATGTACTTACATTAGATGAATCTCTATAAAGAAAGTTTATAGCATCGCTATTTACAACAGCACGGTTAATGTTGTGTTACAGTTTTCATTACCAACCTCTATTTTCAGAGGTGCATAGCTTTAACATAAAAATTTGTTCTAGGTTAAAAGGAAAAACAATGTGGTAGATTACATCCAGAAAATAAACTGAACGACAATTATCTACATCATTTTCAGAGTATTAGAGTTCCAAGACTATGTACAACTATACTGGCACCTGGTACTTGTTCATAAATTCTTACAGGTTAAAAACATAATTTTCTAATAAAAAATTAAATGTATTTTTTCTAAAACACATCACCTGGAGATACTTGTGTTTGTGAGCAAAAAATTTAAATGTGACTCATTATAGAGGGAATGCTACCCAACTAAGAAAATATAAAGTTTGTAATCATTTAAAATCATAGTTATGAATTAACTGCAATTCATGGATTATGCACTTGCCATATAAAAACATTATGAAGAATAGAAAGAGGTATAACATATAGTCTTTGGTTTAAAAAAATTCCTATAGTTAATTTGAGAATATAAAATATCTTCAACTAGAAGATAGGCTGTAGCAGAAGTGTGACAGAGTCCAGTATACACACTTGGTTTAGATAGGCTGATAGATTGGCTAGTGGTTGTTTTTTGTTTGCTTGACTACTTATTTTTTATTTCCTAATGCCAGTACTGTTTTGAGCATACCTGACAACTACGCCTGTCTTAGTCTGTTTGTGCTGCTACAACAAAATATCACAGAGTAGGTGGCTTATAAATAATAGAAATTTATTTCTCACAGTTCTGGAGGCTGAGAAGTCCAAGATCAAGGTGCCAGCAGATTCAGTGTCTGGTGAGAGCAAGATTCTTGGTTTATAACCAGCACCTTTTCACTGTGACATCACATGGTGGGAGGGGAGAAGGGTCTCCCTTAGCCTTCTTTTATAAGGGCCTAATCCCATTCATGAGGGCTCTGCCCTTATGACCTAACCATCTCCTAAAAAGTATCACCTTCCATTGTCATTACCTTGAGGGGTAAAATTTCTACATATGAATTTGGAAGGAGCGACACAAACGTTGAGACCACAGCAATACTTGAAACATCTGAAGATATCTGACCTCACAGAAATCCAGAATCCATCAACTGAAGACCCAGGGTCTAGAAAATCAAATCTCAGAGACTTCTCTCAACGTTGATTTACCCTAGCTGGTACTGCTTTATGACGTCTTGACCTCCATATATCACTGAAGGGTAGAAAAGTATGTACGAACGTTTAAAAATTCCCATTCTGATCGTTGGGCTTCTGAAACTCGGGAGGTAATACTGACTCCTGAAAGTCATGAGAAATGTCTCGTTCCAACTAAAGACAAATTTGAATTGCATATTAGGCTGGGTCTTCAGGATCATAGTAGATTGTCTCAGGGCCCTTGAAGGGAAGGCTGTGAAACAAACCTGGACTTTGCAGTCAGGCAGCCAGCTGGATTCTTGGTTTTGCCTCTGAGCCTCTATTTAAGAACTTCTTTGCGGTCTGTTTCCTCTAAGTGGGAAAAACTATATTCAGCTTTCATGGTGATTCTGAGGTCTCAATGAAATGTTATGTAAATCACATACACTGTATGTGTAGATATCCCGGGTCCCCAATGCCGGGGCCATGGACCTGGCTGCACAGCTGAGGTGCTTCAATGGTACAGGGTTGCAAATACAGATTAACTTTAGCAGTGAGGTTTGACTGCGCAGAGACCATAATAATGAGCAGCGGGGCCAGCAAGTGGAGCTTCATCTGTATTTACAGCTGTTCCCCATCGCTCACATTATCACCCAAGTTCTACCTCCTCTTTGATCAGCGTAAAATTAAATTCTCATAGGAGCCGGGCTCGGTGGCTCAGCCTGTCATCCCGCGTCTTGGGAGGCTAAGGTGAGTGGATTGCCTGAGCCCGCGGGTTCGAGACCCGCCTGGGCAAGCGAGACCTCATCTCTACAATAAATCAAAAAATCAGCTGGGCGTGGTAGCGTGCGCCTGTAGTTCCAGCTACT